>JBBMKC010197264.1:0-14554 GCA_037834085.1 Bipalium vagum | reverse complement strand
TTAAAACAAAAAAATTTAATTAGATGCGAAATGCTACAATTTATAAAAACGGCGGGAACTTAGTTGCCAACCTAATAGTTATTAATAGTAAAAAGTGGTATGTATACACAGCAGAAAGCCACAAATTCGTCTTTAAAAGTTTTTAGGCTTAATAGTTTATTATAACTGTTAAAATATTAAATTTAAAAAAACTCCCAAGAACATTAAGGAAAAGGTACTACAGAGTTAATCACAACTCAGCAATAAACAATATAAAAAGGGCAGAATTGCAAAAACAAGAATATATTTATTTAATTATTTTTCCAACTGAATTAATCTTTTGTTTAAATTAATGTCTTATATTAATCTCTTTTAAAGACTATCAAATATGAATTCAGCAAGAAAAAATATAATAATAGACGATCAAACTCGAAGGTTAACTATCAACAAAATTGAAAACCCTGAAGAGCCTATTGACATAAAAGCACAAAGATTTACACGTAAATCGAAAAACAGTTGCGTCAGTGTTAAGACTTTATAGACAAACTGGAAGAAATATAAAGGAAAAGCAATGCTATCTTCAAAACCAGATGTCAGTCTGTTTATTGAAAGACTAATGGAAACAGAGAAATAAATCACATTGAAAAGTATAAAAGAAAGCAATTGGTTATAATTTTTACGAAAATGTATATCTCAACTATCCACCTCTGAAGATAACACTGAAAAGAAGTAAAAATTTTGGATAGAGTTAATGATGCAGCTAGACTTGTACAACGAAATGAGTTCGCAACTTATTTGTTGACTTGTCATCCAGCTGACGATAAAAGAAATATATTTGTCGATGAATGTGGTTTAACTTTCACCTAAGAATAAATTATGGACGAAGTGTTTCCGGTACAAGCGTTAAAAATATCGTTCCAGCAGTCTGGGATAGAAACACAACTATACTAATGGCAATCAATGGACAAAAAATAGTATTTTATAAGATTTTTTCTGGTAGGTGCAATAGTTTTTTTTCACATTTTCTTTTTGACATGAATCATTTATTATTATACTCTCATGGTATAAATGATGGTTATATTATTATAAATATCCCACAACCACATACGGCAAAGGTGACGACTAATACAATGAAGATTTTTTCGAATTCAACACAGTTACTATCCCACTATTCTTCAATGTTTATCGATTTTTCTAGAACCTTTTTTAAAAACTGTATTACTTGAAAAATCAAATATTAAATTAATTTTTTACTATTATAATAACCTCCTTCAGCAATATTGCATTCAGCCATAATTTTATTTATATTTGTAACATTTACTTGTCTTCAATAATATATAACTAATATTTTTTCCGGATTCAAATCCATAAATATTTGATAATCCATTTTGTTTGGGAAATTCAATCTCACAACCTTTTGCTATTATAATTATACAATTTACAAAAATTGATTTTAGTTTTATTTTTATATAAATTTTCTTTTCTTTTGAAAGCTCAAAAGTTTTATTATATTTAAATCCATCTTCGATTGACTTAGATATTTCATTTATTTAATATGCACCAGGAGTTAAATATATCTTTTTTTGTTTTATTTTTTGAATCTGTAACGTTTATAATAATTCTATTATTATTTGGTATAATATTTAAACAGTTTTCTCGTCTATTTTGACAACGTTAAGGTTATTTTGACATTTTAAAATTCTATTTTGACAAAATGTTAATTACAACAGGTATATGTTCGTAACGTTTAAGAAATCAAAGAATTCAAATAGAAATACATTTAATCATTAATAATTTCTTGTTCAAACATCTTGGAATATATGAAGCCATATTGTGATAGAAACCGGGAAGCAATCTTCACCTGTAATAAGCCTTGATCCATTATTTATAAGTTTTATTAAAGATTCTTCATTTTCTGGTCTCTCTCTTCCTATAAATTCCTTCCATTTTGAAAAGTTTAATAAATTCTTGCGAATAGCAAAATCTTGATTGTATATTGGACGCATCATTTCTTTTTTCTGGAATTATTATTATTATTATTATTATTATTATTATTATTATTATTATTATTATTATTATTATTATTATTATGCACTCGTTTCAAGGAATAATTAAAATCTGATATAACATTGTTGATTGAAGTCTTTGAAATCGTTATATTGAATTATTTCAAACATTTATCAACAATATTTTGTTAAAAAGGTCAAACAGTCTTCATCAATCCATTCTTTAATAACATTTTGCTGTTCAGCCGATAATATTTTTGACCTTACAGCGCCTCTTTTATTTTTTCTTTCTTGCAAATTATATTTCTTGACTATTCCGTATACTGTGGTTCGTTTGACATTTAACAATTCTGAAAGAAACAAAGTCAAAAGTAAACTGTACAATGTCAAAATAGAGGTGAAAATGGTTTGTAAAGCAATAATCATTCCACAGGACTAAAATTATAAAGAATAAAGTTGAAATTCTACTAAAGTACCTGATGCTTCTACTAAGCATCTAATCTAAAGTTAAAAGAATTATTTCTTAACAAATATTCATTTTCTCAACGACTTACTCTTCATTTGTGGGGTCCAACATAAGATATTTATTTTCTTTCAATAGTTTCATAAAATCATTCTCGGAAAGTCATTTCACACTGAAACACAAAATTGTATTTACTTACTGTCTTATTAACCAAAGCTGGTGAATTTTCTTGTGATCTTGGTAACAGCAAATTCAAAACAAATGAGGGCTAGTTAGAAAAACTCAAGCATCGACATGGTATTGTGTCAAAGAAGATTGTTGGAAAGGCTACTGCAGTTAACTTTAAAATGGTTAAAGACTGGTTGGAGAATGATGCAGGTTCTTTTGATAGATAATTATAATGCTCACCAAATGACGAAGAAAATTAATAATATTAAAGTTCACTTTCGCCCGCCGGACACAACTGCTACCATTCAACCAATAGATCAAGACATTAGTAAAAATCTGAAATTTCACTACAGAGAGCAAATACTTTGAAGATAGATAACTGGTAACTTTTTTCGTATTCTTTGTTAATCTATCGTCCTTATATTCCTTATCGACAGGGATTGAGTCTTATAATGAACCAATTCTCAAAATTAATTTACATCCATTATTATCTAATAAAGGCACCAGACTAGTTAATCAAATTCCTAACTAATACAACTGTTTTCATAAAACTTGGTTTATAAAAACATATGTTCCAGTGAATCTGAACATACTTAGTCTTATCCTTACAACAATATTTTTGCAAAAAACTAAAAAACTGAAAACAATTACAGTTGCCATTAGATATAAGAATTTTGTCAATGTAGATAATGATCTATTGTAGCGCGGTCAATGTAGAGTGATGTAGAGATTATTTCCGCTATAAAAAGTTATGAAGAAAATGATAATGAATAACCACAAGTAAATCAAGAACCAATTTCTTCCTTTCGAAATACTTCGGAAGCATATCAAAATTAGAAATTTCATTACGCAAAATCTCAATGCTAACAACATATGAAGCCTTTTGATAATCTGGATAATATGCTAACCTCTTTTACTGACAAAATAGTGAAAGCAAGCGCACATTACACAATTTTTGCCCTTGTAACTAAATATGAGAATTGTAATTTTTTCATTAATTCTTGTTTAAAATAGACTGTAGTTCGCTAATAGGTATAAAAGTCAAGAACATGACGTCATCAACACATTACACAACCCGCTTTCAAAAATCTTCTTTAATAACCCTAATAATAACCCTATTCTGCATCAACCCTCAATGTGACCTAAAATTCATAAAATATATACACAATAATAATAATAATAATAATAATAATAATAATAATAATAATAATAATAATAATAATAATAAAAAAAAATATAATATAATAAGAATATAATAAATTGTCTTTTATTAATTTATAAAATTTGTGTGTGCATAAAATTAAACTAATTATCTTCTCGATACAAAATTTTCTATGAAAAAACAATACCCCTTTAAAATATATAAAACCAGAAATAATATGTTTTGATAATAAATAATATTTATAAATTGAAATGAATCATTTAGCATTTATTTCCACAATCTCTTTTCCAATATACATTTCGCTTTCATTGACGTAAAAGGTCCATCTGATGAATTAACTTCCTTGCTTTAGACCATTCACAGCTTCCTCCGATACCGAAGGGGAAACATGCATCCCTCTTACTGAAAATAATTGATTCATTTTTACAGTCTTTGGCAAGAATGAAATAAATAAAATCTTTATTATTACATAACCTGAAAACTACGAAAGACACTTTCAGTTTCAGTTGTTGACAACCTTGACAGTTTTATTTACTGCGAAAAGGATCTAGAAAGATTACTAAAGATTACAACGGTACTATCCTTTTTATTATTATTTCTCAACAAATAGTTGATCAAGAATGATATTAGGAAAGGGATTATTGAAAATGAAAAGGAAAGTGGATCAGATTTGAGAATTTAAAGGGTTTGAGAATTTTTGTATTTTGTCTTTTAAAAATTAATAAATGTAACACTAATGTAAAAATCTATATAGTCCAAACTTGATTTTTGATTTTTTTCTCTTTTCAGTATTGTATTGAGGATTTTCTTCTAAAGCTTTTTGAACCAACATATACCTAAAAATAATAATATAACAAACAATTGAATTATAATTTATAACCATGCACAAAATATAAATAAAAATAATGGTCTTCTGAACATAGAAAGGTACCTCTCTATCGGTTCTAAGCTGTTCCAGATGTCTTGCAGTCTTTGAATGACTTTAATATCAGCCTTAAGAACATCGGACTCAATGTCGTCCGCCATCGAAAGGGATCCACATAAAAGACTCACCATCACACAAAGCATGGTATTTTTCATTCTAAAAATTTTCTTTGTGATTTTCACCCGCATGAAACAATGTGGAGCTCAACTTTATTTATAATACTTTTTATTTACTCTTCGAATCTCCTCTTTTATCGCAAAAATAACTCAAGTTTGCTAAATTTCAGAGATTAATTTTAAAAAATATTAAAAATATCACGACCTTTGACAGAGAGAATTATTTCCTGATTTTAACTTATTCTTCACAATCGATGTTCTCTGTTTTATGCAAATAAAAAAAATAAAGCTCAAACAAATTTTTATTACAATAATCTCTGATCTCGCAGAAAACAGATCAGGCAAATTTTTTTTATTAAAATTTCCATTTTTCGGAAAATATAAAAGAAATTTAAATATATTTTACAGTAAAGAAAATATAGTAGAGATACAAAGTGTTTTTAGAGCATTAAGTGTAAAGTAATTCTTGTCACAATTATTAAGCTTAAAAACATACAGTAATCAGAGACGAATGATTTAATTTCGATCCGTCATTTCGGCTATTGAAAAACTTTAAATGGGTTAATGATATTTTAATTATCAGATTACTTGCTTGATTTAAAATAATCTAATAAAACAAATTGATTTTCTGTGAAATAAATAATAAACTATTTAATGGCATGTCAATATAATAAAATCGACAAGAACTGTTTTGGACATCTAATATAATACCTAGAAGGAAGAAATTGATCTTGAGAAAGTCAGATAGCTCGATTTGCTCGTTCTCGTGCATCTTTTCATCGGCAGGCAGAGCTTACCTGATATAGAGTAGCTCTGCATCATGTATCTCAGTTCGGATCGCCTCTTCAATAAACTTGGCCTTCACGAAACAATTCCTGATTGTCGACGTCGGGCAAGATCTAAAGCGTCGAACAACGTAAACTTTAACTTCTTTCCCTCATTCATGGCTTCAAGTCGGCAGCATAGCAGGAGCTTCTTGTAGTGCAGCTTATAATATATATTTACAATTTATATTAAAAAGAATCAACACATTCAAATTTGTCATTTTTCACTACAACATGACTTCCACGATCATTATCGTCACCAAGAGCTCTTATCTCCGACTCAAGGTCGTTGAATCCATTGACATATGGTATTCTCATTAACTGGCTGAATAAATTATTGATATTTCGATTAGCCTCTGTATCAAAATGAGTACTTTTGAATTCAAAAAGATAAATCGTTCTTATGTGTATTTTATCTATATTTGATTTTTTCAAGAAAAAATGTAGCTTTTAAACAAATTTTATACTTTTATTAAAATAAATTTATTTGATTGAGTATTATTTAAAATATTTTTTATTTCAATTACTTGTTTGTAAATAAAGTTCGCGGACAATCAAAAAATAAAATATATTCAAAATAAAAAAAAACTATTACTCAAAAAAAGCCCGTTATTGTCTAGATTTTTTGCCGTCAAACTGCAAGCTTCTGCATCTGGTCATAGTAAAATTCGGACGGCTTCGATTCAAAGAGCTCTGGACATGCTTCATCAAATGACTCGAACCTGTGTCTTTTGAGAAAGTGTTGCATAGACCAAAGAAGACCGTAATCGGATGATTTACAATCTGGACTGTAAGTTGGGTGCGGAATAATCTCAACTCAATCCAATTCTTGTAACTTGTGTTTGGTCTTTTTGGACGTGTACGGTTTGGTGCTTTCATGCTGAATTAAGGCATGCTTTCGGTTCGCATTATTCGGGTAATTTTCTTTAAGCTTGTGGTAGACGCGTTCTAGCTGTTAAAAATAAAGCTCGAAATTGATAGCGAAGCTGTTCTAAATCGATTCAATGTTTAGAATCCTTTCAAAGTTTCACCAAAAACAAAGCATAAATTTTCTGTCAAACCAAATTTACTTTGGAATTGAAGGCGTTTTTTGTTCCTTCTGAACCCATCCCTTGCTTCAATTATGGTTGAGAAATTTCGACTCGCTTGTTGATTTGAGCTTCGGTGAGTTTATACGGATCCTGGCGCAGATTCCTGTGAACAAAATCTAGTTTGTGCAAATTATTCCATACTGTCTAAATTGCTAGTGCTTTTGATAGTTCCGCATCCAAAGCACCTTAAAAATCACTTTTGCCTAAAACAGTAGGTTGTACAGAACGGCGACTGTCTTCCAAATCAAAGTTGCCTTCATTGAAACAATTGAACCACTTGCCGCAGCGATCTTGCCCATTGTTTATTCGTCTTCAATTTTAAAGATTTTGTCCGTAACATATCTTATTGTCAATTTTTTCTTCAAGTAGTGACGTAGCAACACCGGAATCTCGAACTTTGTAATCTTATAACCAGTATAAGACATTTTCCAACAAAAATAATTTCTAAAATCAAAATAAATTATACATAAATTGATTATTACGCTTATTATTTTTGACAATAAAAATAAATTCTACGATCGAAATAAAAAATATTTAAGTTTGTCCAAGAATGTTATTTACAACCTAAGTTATTATTTATTATTTTAAATAATAATATATTTCATTTAAAATTAATTTATTTGAGTTTGAGGTTGGGTGTTAAAATCGAACATTTTATCACAAAATTAATAATAAAAATAAAACAAATAATAATAATAATAATCACATTAATAATCACATTAATAATCACATTAATAATCACATTAATAATCACATTAATAATCAAATAAAAAATTAAATATAAATTTAAAATGCTTGAGCTTATAATTTTACTAATATTTCTTCTATCGTTTTACACAACATCAGCACTGATTCAGTGTGAACTTTAGGCCCTTCCCAGTTAAAGAAAATATTTCTTAATGAGAAATGGTTCATGTCAAATCATCTAAAACCAGTCAGAATTTATTGAATTTAAAATTTTACAAAAGAAAGGTGAGTCGATTTTTTTTGTTTAGAATTTTATCGGGTTCCGGTTTGGATCCGTATTTATTTTACACGGATGAGTAAACAAAAAACATTTCTATCAAGAATAAGAAATCAAATGAACTCGGAAATTATCGAAATAAACTTTTGGATGAATGGATAACCTTAACAATAAAACTAGGGCGATTTTTTTAACCTAAAAATTTTTTTTAAACTTTATTATTAAAAAATTTAACCGTATTTTAACTTTCAGCGTACCCTAATGCCTATTAAGGCAAAATATTTTTTAACTTAAAGAATTTTTTTAAACTTTATTATTTAAATTTTTAACCTTAAAGTACACAACAAAAGTTGTTTATTGTATTAAAATAGTCCGTTATACGCGGCAATCGCATAATGTCGTACATTATGGGGATCAAAATTCTGATCTTTGCGAACGATATGTTTAACAATAGAAAAGCTTCTCTCCACAGAGCATGATGTTGGCTGACATGATTGAAGCAGAGCAAAAGTTGCAGGTGGTACTTCCTCTCTATTGCTGTTGATAATTGTACTAAGATCGTTGTTTGATAAGAGCTTTTCAATGATGTTCTTATATTACATGGATAATCCTGGGAAAAGAGTCTGGCTAGATCTTCTGCAGCTTCACGAATTGCATATTGAGTGCTCTCAGCTTTTACTATTAGTTTGCTTAAACTCTGTTATTTTGTTAGCTGAATAAGTTCTCCAACCAAACTGCTGTTTGATACAGATTGCTTTGCGCGAGAAATAAGTACCCCATTGCCTTCAAAACTTTCCACAATATGCCGAACAGTAGGCAAATATTGAGCATACCAGATACCTGCGTTTAGCCATGTACCCCAACGTGTCAATACTTTGTTATTAAAAATTTTAACCGTATTTTAACTTTATAGTCTAAAAATTTTATTTTTAACTTAAACATAAATTTTATCCGTATTTTAACCTTATAAATCACGATAGAGGAACTTTCGGGGACCGAAAATGGTATACATGTGCTTTGTAGGTCAAGAGAGTCTATTTGAATTAAAAATGGATTAAACTTTTGTAGAAAGTGCAGTTTATGTAAACAGCTATAACGAATATTAGAAAACAATCCCCTTTTTATTATGTCAAAATTACCTCGAACACGTTTAATATCAAGTTTTCATTTTCATAATTTATTTACCTTTTCACGAATATAATATATCAACGAAATTTTATTATCATTATTTATTTCTTTATTGGACTAAGTTAATTATTGATTTAATTAAAATTCTATATTCTGTGATTAGTTCTGTATAACATTTAAAATGTGACTTTTATTAATAATATTCGAATTTTAAATATTTATTATAATTATTTAATTTTGTTATATTTATAATGCTGTTCTCTGAAAAGTTAATATTTAAGAACTCAATAACTCCTTATTATTGCGACATTATTACAGAGAAACAGAAATCTCAATGAACTCTAATTAACAATGTGTCTTTACAGAGCCAAAATCACTAAAAGTAAATCACTCAAAGATTTAGAAATATTACGTAAACATTTGATTTAAGAGTTCAAGTTCTGGTGAGATGGCATAAGGTCAAATAATAATAAATTGATATAAATAAGTGTAGAGTGTATGCATGAATTAAAGTAACGAACAATGAATTAATCTTTATAATCACTTTAAAATATTAAAAATAAGAAATGTGTTGAACCTCTTACGGGTAGATAAAAATGGTCATTTTGTCGACAGCTAGACCAGAACTATTCACCTGGAATCAACCAATTTATAATTCTTGGTTTTAACATTTTATCAATCTTTTTAGAGTTACATAATAATTACATTTTAAAAATCATAAAAAAAGAAAGATTAAAAAAACCTAAGATTAAACCTAAACACCTGAAATATCAAAAACCAGTCGCCTCTTAATCGTATTTAGGATTACATAAACTACTAATAGGTTTAATTAATAAAAATTGTAAGAAAGCTTAGGTATAAAAATAATAAAATATTTGATTTCAATTAAATCCTCAATGTTTCAAATGAATTCCGAAAAGAAATCTTCGTATTCATTATTATCATAATACGAAAAGTTTAATGACAAAAGTTTGGTAAGGAGTTGAAACTTTTTGAATGCTGAAAAGAAGTCCAACCAAAGAGGAATTTTGTTATTATTAGATACTACTCTTGTGAATACCAAGAATATTATTTTGTCTAATGTGGAATTATTTAATGTCCAACCAATACAAGTTGTTTGATTTAACCTTTAACATCTCAGAATGGATACAAGTGAATACAATAACGTAATTTATATCATTTGCATTTTAGATTTGTGGATCATTAGTAGTGTTAAAATTTCTAAACTAAGAAAACACAGAACCAAAATCTTAAAATCGATTTTTATCAATTTTCACAATTTTAATGATTGTTTTCAATATTTAAATAATAACCATTTTTATGATTTTTTAACAATACATTTAAAAATGAAATTCGCAATTTAAAATTTTGGTTCTATTTTAATTTTGATTGGACATTTTAACACTATTAATTTAAACATTTTAATTAATAAAAATTATAAAATATTTGATTTCAATTACCATAAAGATTTAGGATGAATTTCGGTAGATGTACCACCAAGGACATCTTTTGTTTAATTGGTTTAATTTAAGTTTATTTTTAATATTAAGTTTAATTTTAGGTTTAATTTAGGATGAATAAAAATATATAAGCTTTTATTTTAATATAAAAATATTTTCAAAGAAAAGTAACTTAATAAATTATTTAATATTCAAAACATCATTTTAAGATATTAAATAAAATAAGACTTGAAAAATTTAATTGGAAATTTTGGATATGAAATTAAGTTGGTTAAAGAGAATTCCGGTCAGATCAAAACTGATGGAAAGGAAAGAGAAGAATCATATATGTGTAATATTGAATGGAAGTTTGGTAATGAAGTTAAGGAAGGGGAGCGTTTTAAGAGAGCAGTAGAACTAACAGGAGTAACAAGCAACAAGCGGCTGGTGCAGATAATAAAAGAGAACGAGGATGTTTTCATGGCCAAAAAATGGGATGTCGGCTGCAGTCACCTAGCAAATCACCATATCCGAACAACAGGAGAACCGATTAATCTTAAGCCGTTTAGACAGCCGATGAACCTAGAGGGGAAGCTACAAGAGACAGTCAAGAACCTATACGACAATGAAATTATTAAGAAATACAATTCACATTGGAGCACACCGTTGATTTGTGTATGGAAGAAGGAGAAGAAAGATATCCGTATATGTTTGGATTTTCGGTATCGGTAGCTCCAGGCACACTTCAGGAGATAATAACGAAGGTCGTCGGGGATATAAAAAGAGCAATGGTCTATCTGGACGACACATTAGTGTTTATGGGGACTGAAAGTGAGCATTATAAGGTTCTACATGAAGTACTGAGAAGAGTGCGTGAAGCTGGACTAAGGATAAATCCAGAAAAGTGTCATTTGCTGAAAGAGGAAATAAAGTTCTTGGGTCATGTGGTGAGTAGAAATGGGGTAAAGACAGACCCTTAGAAGTTGGAGGCAATTAAAATTTTCTGAATATTCTGTTTCTGAATCTAAACATGGTTGAAATTTATTTGTTATTTCACTTATTTCTCTACAATATATTTTATTATTTTTCTTATAATATTGGTGTATCTTCTGTTATACTCTCACCAAAATGAATTTTATATTTTCCAGATAATTCTTTTTCTAAACAAGTATAAACAAAATCATATATTATTAATTTAGAATATTTTAATACAAAAAATCTTACATAATTAAATTTATCAAATTTTATATTTGATTTTCTCATGTGACATGTAACTATATTTTCTACTATATTTTCAACTACATTTTAGATCTTTCAAAGGTTATTTTAGATATGTTTAATAGAAAATTTGTATTACTTGAAACTATTTTAACGTTTTGTCTATTTCTGGCATTCTCTAGTGTTTTACCATAAAAGGAATTTTTTAAGTTAAAAAAAAATCACCAAAAGAGTTTTTCCAGACTCTTTATTTTCAATATTAAATTCTATGAATGATTTTAACCAATTAGATTTTCTTAATACTATTTTTATGTACTTTTTTAAAAATCATTCCTTGACCAAGATAAAATTCTAATGATGATCCTTCTACTATATATTCATTTTTATCAAATTGGGTTAACATTAATTTTGCATTAAATATGTTACTTGTTTTATTAATAATTTGACAATTAGTTAATAATGAATCATTTATTTTAATCTTCTCTGTACACAGGGGAAAGTATTTAGTTTTCTCAGGTAACTCTGTAAGATACTCTAAATCAACTACATATATAACCCCCTTTATCAGATTTCATTTTTTTTCTTCATGCATTTTATCCGTAAAGGTATTGTCATACAAGTTGAATATAATGAACATGCATCATAATATTTTAGATATCTTTCTTTAACGTAATAACTTAAGTTCACCATTGGCTCACGAAACTTTGTTGAGTTAAAATTTTCATTGCTCCACAACTCCATCTTTGATGAAACATTCTTGTCGGATGTAGGTCTTTCGGTCGGTAGCGAGTTAAATTCGACTAAAACTTTATTTCATTCATGTGGTAAAGGTTCATACAAAATATTAAGTTAAGAATTATTTATATTTTAACTAATTTATTATTTAATTTTACTCGTCTATTACCTTGTACTGATGAAATTCCTCATCTTATTCTTTTTTCTATTAATAACAAATGATTGTTTCTGGTTTAAAATATTTTAATTTAACTTGAGAATATTTTAATCCGGCATTCGATGAAAATCCAGGTGCACTATAACAATAACGGGGATCTATCTCATAATACTA
This sequence comes from Bipalium vagum, assembly GCA_037834085.1. Taxonomy (NCBI): domain Eukaryota; kingdom Metazoa; phylum Platyhelminthes; order Tricladida; family Geoplanidae; genus Bipalium; species Bipalium vagum. The sequence goes on along the minus strand of JBBMKC010197264.1, from coordinate 2,005 downwards.
TAAAGATGATTCTCTAAAATTTTCAAAAAAATCTGCTAATATTAATACATCTGATTTCATATATTAGTATATAATAATATAACATATATTCTTTAAATATATTAAAATTTTTATATTCATCTAAAAAGTATTTATATTCATCTTCTAAAATAGATTTTTCTTTAATGGTGTTATAAAAGTCATTTATATTTAAATTCAGCTTTGTATATATTAATTCATCAACTTCATTGAAATTATCACCTTTAATATAATGATAAGGATAAATTTCTTTTTTAGGTTTCAGTTTAAATGATTCTAAAATTTCACACTTATTTAATTTTGCTAACAGTTCTCCCATTGATTCTATAGAAATAAAAGGGATCATTCTCACTGAATATAAAATTCTAGTGTTTCTAAAACTAAAACTAATATATTCTTCATCTGTATGAGGAAGGTTTCGGATATTGCTGACAGAAAGGTTTCAAGTTTATATATGACATAAATATATACAGAAGTCCATTATAGTTCCACAGTTCTTTTAGCGGTAAACATTACGTACCAGCACATTTGAGTCGATCAGTTTATACCTAATATGTGACTCCAGAATCTTGATAATAATGCTTACTAAAAAATTGTAAAGGGCATTAATTGATTTAAATAAAATTTTATCACCCTAAGAGTAGAAAGAAGAAAATGTAATTTGATATTCATCATTTGAGTGTTATATAATTCTGCAGCGAATCTCACAGGTTTTTATTTGTTCTGCTCTCACCTTTCGAAGTCTTAGCCATTTTATCTTTCTACTCTTCGTCAATTAAACACTTTCTTATTTTCATTTAAATTTTAATCAGAATAATAATTTCTCTACACTTTTTTCATTTAAAGGAATATTTCACCTTAAACTACAACTAATAGAAATTATATTTTTAGATTCCAGGGTAATATGGAAAAGGGTATGGACAAGTACATATCAGGTATCAGTATTAATTTTCTCTCTTAGTGGTTAGGCAAACAGTAATGGTAAATAAGTAATAATATATTTATTTATTAAGAGGGCAATGAAATAAGCATCGAAACGAAATTCCTCACATCTCTCAACAGATAAGGTGTAACCTATTACCATGTTACAATACATATACCGAATACAGAACATGTGTATTACATGTGGGTTTACCTTCCCCAGTGTTTTCTTGTTGCTTCGTTCCAAGTGAATGAAAGCAAAGCAGGTACATTGTTCCTCGAAAATTGAATATCTTTTCCAATATCTTTTCCATATTTATTTCCCTAAGACCATTTTATTTTGATAAATATTATTATTTTCTAAAACTGAAAATATCGATATTTAAAGTGCAATTCTCTTTTTTGAAATTATGGATATTAATTAAAGTGCTCTTAGTTATTTTAATTTTTTATTTATATTAATACTGCGATATTTGTGTTAAATCGAAGTGATAAAATGTAATCAAAATCAATGAAAATTATTAAAATAATTTCTCCAAAAATTCTCCCTAAGTCATTTTAGTAAGTGGTACTCGTTCAAATTCTGAAACGTTATACATTAAGATTTAAGGTGACATAAATAAAGCCTGTCATTTTATCAATGTTTCTACAAATGTTCTATTTTTCCTTTATCCAAGGATAATGTTTGTAAAGTCGTCATCGAAAATTAATGAAAAATCTAGTGGAAAAACAATACCTTATTCTTTGGAAAAATCTGGAAAACATAATATCGGTGACATTGTCAGGGCATTTTTCATCTCCACAATCGCCTTTTCACAGTTATCTGACCAGATTAATTTCCCGTTTGTTTTCACATTATTTCTAATGATCTTGATTTCTTTGAGTATTATTGGATAAACTTTCTGTAATATTTGGTTGTAAAGAAATTAATGGCGGTTTATGAAACTTAATTTTTGCAGTATGAATTAATATAGGAAAATTTGTTTTACTAATATAAATTTGTTTTCATATTGAAGCGTAAATTTTAAAAAAGGTATTTCAACAAAAAAATTAATAAATAATTAAT
>JBBMKC010197253.1:0-14562 GCA_037834085.1 Bipalium vagum | reverse complement strand
TTCACATTATAAAATTTCCGAAATTCTAATTGAGTCTTATAAATGCTTCTCTGATTTTCCAAATAAAATATCAATATATTGATTCTTTCTTCCAATATATATTTTTGCATTGTTCATATAAAATATATATCTAAAAAATAAAATTTGAAAATTATTTAAATTACAAAAAGCTATGATCATTTTTAGGTAGGAAGTAACTTTTGGCGCACCCTATATAAATGTATTTATAGAACAGCAAAAAATATATAGTAACCGATTGTTATCAATAAATAGATGTGGAATAATATTGTTCATATAAAAGGAAAGGAAAAATACAAAAAACATAATAATACAAAATATTTTATATTAATACGTATTATGCCTTAACAAAACAAAGTTTATAAATGTTATTTAATAAAAATACATCGAATCCACAATTCTGATTTTGTTTATCGAAGCTAATTTTATTTTAGGTCAACTTAAATTTCAACGTGAAATTTAAATTCGTTTAGTAATTTTTATTTGAAAGTTGATAAAATGACGAACAAATGAAAATCATTTATGAGGCTGAATGACCGTTAAGATGTGCTAACTAAATTATCTAACAGATAAATTAGGGAAAAAGAGAAATCATAGCTTGCAGCAAAGAACATTTTTCATTAAAATACGTATACACAATAGACTAAATATGAACAAATTATAGAAAAGTTTAAAACCTTAAGAAGTAATGAAAGTCTTCAAAGGTTTAATGCGATTTAAATTGTATAATCAATTATAAAGATCTTTTTGCAAAGTGGTCGAAACTATATCAAAATATGAACACACTAGGAAGTGGTAAATAAAATGATATTTTAGTTTTTGTACAGCATTAAATAACAGATAAATTCATGACCATAAATCTCTTTTAATCTAGCTCGCACTAATTTCCATTATTTGTTAAATTGATCAACCTTTTCGGATATGTCGTGAAAATGACAAAATAACCTTAACTGGATATATTAGTACAGATGGAAATTCATAATGAAAACCAGAACTTTATTGGAATTTTTACATAAAATCTTTAAAAGTAATCAGCCTGAGTGTGAATTCAGCGATCTATCCTCTTATGTACGGTAGACTTTGTTCCAGTGCTGAAAAGGAACTTTATCTAAGAAGGTATGAACAGCATTATCCAACTCTTCTTCTGTCACATTTTTTTTCAGGTTTTTGAATAGGTAAAAATCTCAGGAATCTAGATCTGAACTGTATGGTAGGTGTGGAAGCAACTCCATAATCATATCACTCAGGTATTCGGCCATAAGTTTAGCCTTATGTGGTCGAGCATTATCATAGTGTAAAATTATTCCCTTTACACCAAATTTTGGATGTTTCTCGGACATGGCCGAGATAACTACTGACAAATATATGTTCCAACTTGGTTACTTTGACTACTCCTAGCGAACATAAAAATACAGCGTACATTATCTTATTTGTATGTTTCTCAGCTTTCATCACTTTTGGAATTGAGTCATCCTCAAGGATCCATATTTTGGCCTCGTGTAATGAAAAATTCTCAAGAAAATATATCAAGGTCTCATCACAGGTTACCAATTAATTGAAATTATTCGGACATTCCAATTGAAAATTTTCAGATTTTCCTACCACATTTTTAGTCGTACCCCCATTTGCTCAGTTGTGAGAGTATGGGTCACCAACTGAACACAAAGATGATTACGGAAAATATTGTGAATTTTTTTTCTCGAAATTTTCAATATTTCTACAGTATGATCCAAATTTATTCATGGGTCTTTGACCAAATCTCGAAATGCGATCACATTTTTATCCGTAGTCTTTTTTGTTTAGCGACCGGATCCAGGAAGGTCAACAAGGATAGTCTTACCTATTAACGAAACTAATTCGTAAAAAAAGAATATTTAACAAAGTTTTCCCACAAAACACTATTAGTTTCGTTGGCAGTTTCTTTTGCGGACTTTATTCTTTTTGAAGCAAATAATCCACTGTTACTCTATTATGTCTGAAATAAAACATCATATTGTTTTCGACCAATTTTTAAAATTTGATTCACTATTATTAGTAAAATATACAGCACAAAAATTTTAAATTTACCTTTCATTCATTTATTTAATTGATTATTTAAAACAAATATTATATCATTAAAAAATCATTTGGTCCCTTCAGCGATAAAGACAATACAGCTGTACTAATATTTATTTTTTATATAAATATATAATAATATAACATTATATTTTTATATTATTTTTAAGTACATTTTCTTGTATCTCAATTATTTTTATTTAACAATCATTTAAATGTGCTTAATAAATAAATATAAATTTATTATTATGGTTTTTTTAAAAAAATATTATTAATATTATTATTAATATTATTAGAATATGAAATGTATTTTTTCGAAGAAAATACATATTTTTTGCTTTCATAAAATTAATTATCTGAAGCCACAGAGCAGAGATCATAAAAGATATTGATGTCTTATTCTAAACACTGAAAGCTGACAGATTAAATAAGCTTTAAAAAATAAAAGAAGGAAAATGAATGAAATTTAATTTAGCATTCAAAGATGGTAGGTCCAAATGGATTGGAGATAAAAGGAAAAAATGTTGATTGATAAAAGTAAATTGAAGAGTTGGGAAGAGGCGTTGAATGGTCTTAAATGACAATGACGGTCAATTCAATTACTCTGTCAAAATAGTCTTACCTATTAACGGAAACGAACTTGATGCCGAGGGAATTGATTTCTCAAGCAGAACCACGAGAAGAAAAAATGCGATGAATATATTCATTCCTATAATATAATAAATATTTTAAAAATTTTCATAATAAAATATAATTATTTATTATTATTTACATCAAATCATTAAAAATTGTATTAAAAAATATTATTTATTTTAATAATATTTTAAAATATTTTTTGATGCCTATCTCTTTGGTTATCTTCCTAAATAAGTAAAAATGTAACACAATTTTTTTTATCAAATTTACATAAATTGAAAATTAATTAATAATAGAATTAAAAATTGTTTTTGCCTTAAAAAATTATTATTATGCGAAATCTGATTTCATGGTTTAAAAAATAAAAAATAAATGAAAATTTTCATTTTTTTATTAGAGATAAAAATAGCGAGGAATTCAATTTGCATTTATATCAGATTTAAAAATTTAATACAATTTTTCCATAATTAATTATTAATAATAATAATATTACGAAAATGTTATTTATCTGAATCAGGAACTTGATTTTAATAATTTTATACTGAAAAAACAAAATTTTACACTGTTCCAAGAAAATTATTATGTCAAAGGTTGTCCTTACTTAGAAAAACTGAAAATCCTCAGTGAACAAATCGATCAATTAAATACATAATCACCATTGATTTCTACAATGTCATTTTATTTATGTTAACTGTTTCGATATCCAAGTGTTTTTTTTACTATTTTCGTCAGGTCTATCATATTGATATCTGAATTTTCAGTGATTACAAGTGGTTCTTTTATCAAAAGTCTCAACATTTTCTGAATGGAACTGTCGTACACAATGCACATGATACCTTCACTTATAATTTTATCCATGAAAACGCCGTTTTGCAACACTTTTACACATCTTACATAAGCTTAGCTAAATCTTTTCCAGTTCTTCAATCATATCATCAAGCGTTCTGTGTGGATCATTTTTGATTGGATAGTTTAGATTTTTGGCATATCATTGTCTGTGCATTCACTTAAAAGGAACAAAAGGTGAACTGTTTGCGCCTTCCAAGAAATTCATATTGGAAAAGAGAAATGGATTTAGTTTAATAAAAGTGGTGCAAAATGTTGAAAGAAATATACATTAACAAACATTTTTTTAATTAAAAAGAAAATATTTAAGTTGACCTACATAAGAAGGTTTTTATTATTTTATTTTATTTATTTATTTTATTCCAGGAAGACGTTTAAAGATTGGACCAGTCACAACTATTATTCTTATATATTTATATATTAAAATAGCAAAAATAAGCAAAACTGCAACATGATTAAGGATTATAAAAAAAGTTATTGGTAGCAATATTCAAATTTTCTGTCTTCATTTCCCCTGGTGATTTCAACTCTGATTCTGACACTTAATTAATGATAAAATTTTCAAGACACCGTTCTCTTTGGGAAAAATATTTTTCCTTTAGCTTTTGTTTTGTTTCATATATCATCATTGTACCTATTCATCATGAACATTCTAATAATGTCACTTCTTAATTCTCTTCATTCTGAATTTACTTCTTCTCCTTTATTATCATGCTTACCTTTCACTTTAGGCATATATAAGACTTTATTAATTTCTAGAGAAGAAATTCTATGGAAAAAGAAATGATTAATATTATTATTATTATTATTATTATTATTATAAGGCGTGGTTCGAACAATTAGTTTGCTTGAATTTTTTTAAATATAAAGTTTTTAAAAATTATAATGTTACAGTTCTTTTTAAAATATTTAAATAAATATTAAATATATGTTAGTATATTTTAAAAAAGTAAATAATTTAATTTTAAAAATAGGTAAGATCCAAGTTTGAAAAGTTTTTTTGATTAATCGGATTTAATGAAATATTATTATTGCTTTGATTTTGAATTATTATTTAAAATGACTACACAAGCATATAATAATAATAATAATAATAATAAAAAAAAAAAATAATAATAATAATAATAATGAATAAAAAGATGAAGACGAAGAGGATTATTTCAATAATTAATAATCTTATTTACCTTTAAATAAAAAAATTAATTAAGAATTCAAGTTGAAAAATAAGTTATTGCAGCATTGTACCTAAATAATGGGATTTAGATTTTCATTAACTCATGCTTAATTTATTTGATTATGTCACTTTGAATAAATTCATTCAGACTGAACCAGCATTACCGATTTATTAAATCCTCACTTAGCATTTTGGTCAGGGGAGAAAAATTCTCCAGACATTATATTTTGTTCAGTTCTTTAATAGACGCTGAGAGAATGCCTATTTCCATTTTGATAACGGAATTCAAATTTGATTTTCCATTGAAAAATTTAGCATTGTGGAGAAATCTCCGCAACTGTTTAATGAGATTCTTATAAAATGTCTGTGAATAATGATGATGATGTTATTTTAATTATAAAATAACAATTTATTTTTCAATAATCCACCGAGACAGTGTTCATTGACAATGAAGGTAATAAAAGGAGAATTGTTTTATGTTAATTTTTATATATTTAAATCAATTTATGAGTGGTCATTCGATTTGGTGATAAAAAATATTTTTGACGAAAAGGTTTATATTGAGCATTTATTTTTTGTTTTTCGCGGAAATTTATGAAAGTAACACCTATAAAATAGTGTAAGAACAAATATTTATATGGTCTTTAGATACAGGGTTTCTCAAAAATGTATACACACTTTAAATATTAATCGTTAAGTAATTACACGTCCTTATTACTTGTGTTATAGTTTTTTTAAATACTGCAATAACTGGTAAGAAATTACCGCTATTTTAAACTTATAAATTTATTCTTAAAGGTTGAATCATGATACTTTATTATCAAAAATTACTTTAAGTTCGAAAACAAAAAAGAGGTACAGACCCTGTTCATGAAAGAATTTCTGATAGATCCTCCAACAAGTGACAATCAGTCTAAAAAAGGATAAGTTCGAAAAAGATTAATAATGTCAACAAGATTCTGTTCACCAAACTTTGAGGAGCTGCCATATGAAATGCTACATAGCAAGATTTGTTTATTTATTATTATTTGAATTGTGCATAAATTTTTTAAGGCACCCTGTATATATCACATTTGAACATAATACTTTTAAAAATATTTTTGAATCATAAACTGTATTTTTTATTTTGCACATGATTGATTTTGATTTGTCAACTATAATTTTTTTATAATTGCTCAGTCACTTAATTTTTTGTTCACAGTAATATGGTTAGTGTCAAAAGCATCTACACTTTCATTTTCTTTTTTTACATAGATGGAGTTAGAGACAAAGCGTGATCAAACAAGCATCGATGATGATGTAAATGTCCTAAAACGTCCTCTACACCTGAAAGCAGTGAATGAATTCATGAAATTTTTCATAAAGGTCCAACAATTAAACAGATTTTATGCATTGTTTGATAAGTATGAAAATAAATGAAAACAAAAGCAGCTAAAGAGAAAACTCAGGGCAAAGAGGTGATGACGAAAGTTTATTTTGGTCCCAGAGGTAATGTGATGATCATTTACGTTTTAAATGCATCGAGACTAACCAAAAATACTATACAAGGCTATTAAGATCAGGTGAATGCAACGTTTTTCGGAAAGATGCTTGGTTTAAAGAAAAAATTAATCTTAATCGAAAAGGACTTTGTTAATGACAGATCAAGAAATTAAATTATTATCTGCTTGAACAATCATCTTATTCGCCAGAATTTGATTCAGGTGAACTTTGGTTTTTTAAACACCTAAAACAATTTCCCGGGGAAAGTATTTTTCATCGAATAAAGAAGAAATAACTGCAGTAGACAAGTATTTTTGTAAGAAATTCAATCACGAAGATAATCAGAAAAGAAATGGACTACATTTGCTGAACTGTTAGAGGATTATGTTCAATAATAAAAGCAATTTTAATTAAAAATTCTCTTTGTTTCAGTTTTGCTTTCATAACTTTTCACGCAACCTGTATAAAGGTTTCATATCGATAATCCAATCCTGAATTTACAAAACAAGTGGAAATCAATTTTTAAATATTAAACCAATTTATCAATATTTTAAAACTGTTCAAAAATTTCTCTAATAATTTAAAATAAAATAATATAATTTATTATACATAATAATTAATTTTATTCAAACATTCGAGCATAAAATATGACTCTTGTAACATTCAATATTTGGAAATATTGTTTATTTAAAAGGTTTAGAATATAATATTTCGAAAATATAATATTTCCTTCTCTTGAACGTGAATATTTAGAAAATGAAGAATTTTTATATTTTTAAATGTTAAGAAAAACTAGTTTAATAAAAAGAACGTTCTAAAGATTGATGATATTTAAATAGTGACATTTAATGGATTTAGGGAATTGTGTATTAATTAAAACGCAATATTGGGAATGAAAAGACAATTCATGGAATGCTTATTAAAAGCGGAGTACGTAAGCACCAATAAAATCTTTCAAATGTTAGTTAAACTGAAAGTAAAAGACTGCTTGAATTCGATAAAGTATTCAAGTCGGTATGGCATATATAAAGGGAAAATAGTAGTTCGTGTATACATCCCTAAGAGAAGGAAATTGGTGATTTTTATAATAGTAAATGAATCATCTCTTGGAATTTCAAGAGGAATGGAATTAGTAACAAAGTTTGATTTTAAGCTGATTACGCTGAGAAATACGCTGGATGTCACCGACTATCTGCCCATAGTTCAGTGAACGTTAGCGAAGTTATTTTCCTTAAAAAATTGTCATGCAGCAGAATCACTCCTTTCCTATTGTCCACTGGTATGTTTAATTTTTGATGCATTGTTTCTAGATTTCGATCAATTCTCAGCCAATAGTTCAAAAACGATCCAATAAGATCAGATTGCTCAAATGCACACTATTTTTCGATGATTAAATATTTTTCAGGGAAAGCTTGCTTTATCAGACTCAGTAGTTTTATTAAAATACAAAAAGATTGATCGACACAATGTTTATAAATAATAATTTTGAGATATTGTGCACAATTTAGCACATTCATTTTGTGTTTTGTCCTTTTCCATAAAATTATTAATTGCTTATTAGAAAAATATATTTAATTATTTTAATTTCTGATTTTAATTAATAATCGGAACTAATATATAATTAGCATAATTTTGTAAAATTAGTAAAATTATATAATATAATAATATTATCGAAAAACATACCTAGCACCATTTTAGCTGGACTTTCAGCAGGAAGCCAAAACAAGACAAGAGTTAAAGATGATAGCAAAAAACAAGGAAGGATAAGAATGTAATTATAAAAAGCTGAATTTCTCTTTACAAGTATATGAAAACTGATATCAGGATAAGGTTCCAAGCAACACGGATACGCAAACACATTGAACGTTGCTCTCGTTTGTATCAATTCCCATTCAACGTTTGAAACATAATTATCCTGGTCTAGTTTGGTTTTGTTGTCATAAAACGTAATATTTACACGAAATCTGAAAAAATTCGAGTTTTTAAAAAATCAATATTGAAAAAAAATCAAATTTAAAAATTTATCTCAATAACATTTTATCAAATATTTGATTGGTTTAAAATGATTTATCGATTTTATCAAAATATGAATTGATTATGATAGTGACGTTGTGGCGTGAACTTATACGTCATGACGTTCTCAGACAACAAAAAAATAGCACAAAACATTTATATCAGCTTAAAACAATTGTTTAAATATGAACTGTGTTTTGAAAAATTTAAAAATATTAAATTTTTCAGCTAAAATTTTATATTATTCAAAATTAGAAAATAATATTAAACGATAATGTATGATTAGAAAATTGTACTGCTCGGATACATAATGTGGAACCATTTTTTGCACCCTTAAAATGTTTTCATTTAATTAAAAAATATTTTTTTACTTTTTAAAGTTTTCTATGATGTCCCAAATGATAAGAAGCTGTTATGCTAATTTTGATTCATGTATATCAATAAATCAAATTTAAAATGGCATTTGTTTAAATAATTCAATTATTTTGTTGATAGAAATTTATTTTCGCACCTATTTCAAACTAAATTTATTAAATAATTAGTAATGAGAAGAATATTAAAGCTATAATTTCAGGCAGTTTAGTAGATTAAGTATATGAAAATTTTATACCGGGTGTTCACTTTAAAAGTTTTTAAGTAAAAGTGTAATTTTTGTATCATGTAAAGTATAATAAATAATATCAAAAACCATTATATTTAATTGAATCATCTGATTTGAGGATTATTTAAATCCTGGTTTATATATAAATTTGTTTTCTTTAAATGCATAAAAAATGACAATAATAAGTGTACATATTTTAAATTATATTTTATTTAAAATAAAACGAAAGACACGTCTTCAATGCAGCAGATCAGAAAAATTATACTGAAATTCTAGCAACCAGGTTGTATTAATAAAGATCTCAATGTGCGATTGCCTACACCTACAAAAGAGAAGCGAAAGGATATTTATCCTGATTTACACCAGATGAAAGCAGATTAAAAGGAAAATAAGTTCTGCTTCAGGTTCATCAATTTTTCATCACACGAATTTGAGATGAATTGAAATTGTTTCCTTATCAAGTCACAATTGAGCAGTCTCTCTCAGACAGTCATAAGGCAAATCTTTATGCCTTTTGGAAACGAATGATGACAAAACTTATCCAAGCATCATATATTTTTATCACGCATTGTGTGGAGGGATAAATGTTCATATTATTGCACAATATGCATACTTGTCATAGAATTAGCTTATGTCAGTTTTAATAATAAAACAGCTGCCGAAGCAGTCAGAGTACATTGTAATTACATATGATGATGGAACAGTAGTGGAAAATAATCTTTTTTGATACCTTCGAGGTGGTGAAGGACAAGTTGGTCACATTATATGGATACCGGTGACTTAAAATTTTATTAAAAGATAGCTTAGTTAGTAAAAGTTTAAAGAATTATGAGAATGTTACATGTTAATCAGAATACCTTAAGAAATATTTTGAAGGGAAAAAGTGGAATGAGCACGAATAGATATATTATTAAAAAGATATATTATAGTAACCTGTCTCAGGTTAATAATGCAGATTCGACAGTCAAAAATTGTTGTCTATGATGTAGAAAGTGTCTTTTCATTTAACATATAATAAAAAATCCGGAAACCCTAATAGAATTGCAATGAAAGGTTCAACCATTCCTAACACCATTTCAGATATCAGTAGATAAATTTTGTCTTATGTAAAAAAAGATCTTTCTATTGCGCTCCTGAAGAATATTAAAGAGGTGGACTAATTTTATGAAAAATTCATTTAATCCAAGAAAAAAGATATTTTATACTGGAGACAACAATCTTTTGTGAGAAAAATGAAAAGTAAATAATATTGGGAAAAATATTTTTATTACAAATATTATATTATTATTATATTAATAAAAATCTTTTTCTCGAAATGTAAAAACTTTTGCATAAAATATCCCAAAAAAAATAATTGGAAAATTCTACAAAAATATTGAACTAAAAACTGATATTTATTTTTATATATTTTCATATCATAAAATATAAATAAAATTAAAATCAGAAAATTTGTATACAACTACAATATTAAAACAAACAAAGCATAAGAGACGAGCATAATTTGACAATTTTATTATGCATATGAAAAATAATATAAATGGAAAAATACTCTTTTCATCTACACTTGAAACTAATAATTATTTCCTATTTTATTAAATTCTATTCTTTCCCCCGTTTCACATACAATACCAACGGTGGTAGGCATAATCATATCAGAGATCACTACCGTCAGATCATTTTCAAATTACTTCAGCCATTGACAAAGTTTACCATTCGCTTTTGCCTGCAAATTGGATTATCCAACATGAAGCAAACACTGGTATCACCAAAGATGAAAGTATTCTAACATACTTTGAGGAAAGTATATTAATTTGTTTTAATGAATAATGCTGCCATTTTCCATTAATATTGAATTAGAGACAAACTATTTTGTCACTGTTAAATAATTAAAAATCAATATTTAGCCTCGCAGATGGAAGGGTGAATTAACGGTCTAAGTAATAATATACTTCAGTACCCATCGTATGTCCATGGGCCAAACTTGAGTTTGCAGCATTGACGATCGAATGGGAAATATTTGATTCGCACTGGGCATGTGGACTTGAATATAGCCATGGGGTTCCATTCAATGGTACCATCGTATTTGACTATGGCATCACATTCACGTCTCTCTTCCATCCGTTCGTCGGCACTGCAAAAAATCAAGAGTTTTTAATTAATTGAAAATTAATTTCTTTTTATTAATTCATTTAATCAATGCCAAATGACAGATTTTGTTTCATAGCACTGTTAAGAATAGATTTTTCAATATTTATTTTTCTGAATATTTGTTTTGTTTAAATCAATTTTATATTTTCTTAATAGTTATTTTTGGATTCAATAGTGTCAACGATAATTGATAATCAATTAATTAATGCATTTTTCCAATGATATTTTAAGCCCTAAATTCTATTTTTCTTATTAAATAGAGAGGAAAATAAAAAAATAATAATAATAAGCAGTCAGTTACAATACTAAAATAATTTTTGTAAATAAAATAAAATTTTAATTAATAATAAAATTATTAATAAAATAAAAATGAAATAAAAAATACTTAGAAAATAATAATGTATAATTTGAGATTGTAATTTAAACATTCATTCGTATTTAAACAATATTTTATTTTATTTTATTAATTTAATTATATTAATTAAATTGATATTAAAAATAATCAGTCATTTAATTAAAGAGATGTGCAATAATATATTAATGTCATTATACATTTTTATCTTCAAGCTTTTACAGAGACTCCATTAATTTTTGATCAAGATGAAGTGGTCTTTAGTTTATTCAATGAAAAAAAAATTTTTTATCAATTCTAAGAGAATTTTACACCATTTGTCTTTTCCAACAAATCCCACTTCGTTTGGGTAACTGTCAGATTTCTTTCTGCATGTTGAATACGATTATTTTCAAGAGACCCATTATATAAATAAATATATTCATTCTCTCCTGCGAAACTTTTAAAATCGAAAGTCGAAAGATATTTTTCCTCCATTGAACAATGTCCATCGTTTCACCATTGATCTAAACTGAATTAATATGCTAAGAACTCTTAATATTCTAAATGTTCCAATGTGTCTTCTGTTTTATTTATTTACTATAAAAAATAATAAAAATAAAAATAAAAATATAATAAAAATAAAAATATAATAAAAATAAAAATATAATAAAAATAAAAATATAATAAAAATAAAAATAAAAATATAATAAAAATAAAAATATAATAAAAATAAAAATAAAAATATAATAAAAATATAAATATAATAAAAATATAAATATAATAAAAATATAAATAAAATAAAATAAAATTAAAAATAAAAATAAAAACCATAATAATAATAATAAAATAATGAGAAGAAAAAAGTATTGTTAATAAGATTTTTGTACAGATTTTTCTCAAATTTATTTAAATAAAAATTGATATTTCAAAAAAATTTAATTAAAATAATAATAATATTTTTCCAGATCCTGGTAAAACAATTTCCTTCTGTTTTCGAAATAATTTATTCCAAGAAGATTTATTTCCACTGCGGACATAATTAACGTGGAGAAGTAATTAGGAAATTTTATGCTTGAACGATTTTACCGTTGTCGTATGGTGGTTATCATATTACAATGAATGCTACGAGGGTTTGATACATCATTTTAATCCAGTATTTCGGTGACTCCGCTCATTCCTCTCTATTTTCTTTAATTTCAAAACAATGTTTGAAATATCGATAATTTATTTTTAAAAAATCTAATGAGTCTGTCAATGTTTTCTATACAAAATGGTTTTTTGGATGTTTTTCTAATGTCGTAACTTTCAACCATAAATGATGTACCAGGCTTAAATTTGAAATAAATAGAAAACTAAAAAGGGTATTCGGGCACATCTTTTTAAAAATGAAATTGTATCATTAAAACAACAAGAATTTATCGGCCTTTATAACAAGTATTATAAAATTTTATCTAAAAAATTTCAAACAGGTTTAACCATAGATAATAATTGTTTCCATGTATTTCTGAACTTATCAATAGTATCATATTTCTTAGTATCATTTGTTCTCTCACACTATCCAGAAACGTTCAGTTGGTCTCAAATTTGGCACACTCTGTAGATTATCAGTCTTGGATGCAAAGAATATACATATGTTAATGATATCATTCCCTCTGAACATTTTCGCCAAAAATTTTATTTCAAACAAAATACCACTAAAATAAACAATTTAGCTTATTTAAACACATTTATTTAAATTATTAATTAACTCCTGTTACCAAAATTACAAATGTGTTGATTTCGTGGATTTTTTCATCAGGTGGACAATTCGTTGGGCCAAGTTGTCTTTTAAAATACTGTATGAGACATTTTTCATAATGCGATATTGCGAGGTCTGGTTAATATAATACCTCGTGATCTTTTTTGAATTTTAATAATTAAATACTCAGGACGCATTTATATATGCACTTGAGATCAATTTTGCAATTTACGGTACACTTACGGTTCAAATGGTTTAGTAACCTCATCATTCTATGCAATTGCCCGCCAGATCAAATGTTTATCAGAATAGTTCTATAGAAATTTCAATTTTTCCTCTCGATTTACTTCCTTTCAATCTACAGTGTAACAAAAGTTTTTATTCAGGTAATTTGGTTGAATTCTTGTAAGCCAGTTATATTCTTTTTTTAATTGTTCAAAGGTTTTCCCTCTCCATTTATTTTTATTTATAAGAGATTTTAAAATCCGAAAGAAATCTTCGATTGAACGATATTGTGAAACATTTTTAGGATTGCGATGCTTAAGATCAAAAAGTATCCTTTTGTCATCTCTTTTGCTTTTAAAAAAATTTTGGGTCTTTTTGGTCTAATGTGAAGTAGCTTTTTTCGGCCAGAAGATGAAGTTGCTACCAGAATGATGATCTTTCAGAAAACTAATTAAAATCTTGGACAAATATTCCTCCTGGTATATATTCTGATTAATTGCCAAACGTCCATCATCTAACTAAGTCATTGAAACAGCTTTCTGAGAGATGACAATGTACAACTTAAGTTTCTTTTAAATTTTTTCTGGACCTTGTATTTTATATTAGATGGAGATGGAACAGAACTGTAGGAAATATCTGATATTTCCATTGATTTGATGATTTCATAAAAATTTACAAAGCGCTTTCGAAGCACATGTAGTTTTGATGCAACTTTTTGTTGTAAAATATTTTATTAAAACAAATTTTCTTATATATAATATCTAATCACCATAGGAACCATAAAATATGTTTATAATACCTTTCTTTAAAATTTATTATTATTATTATTTATAAATTTGCATTTGAAATTATTCTAGATTTCTAGTTATAGCCCGTTACTTAATCTATGGGTTTCTATTTCCTGGTAACAACATCGGAGGGTTTTCTCTTTTTATCTCATTTCATATTTTTCAACGTAGAAATTTATTCATTTAAAATTAATCATTAATTAATTAATTCATTTAATCATTAAAATAAATATCGGTAAACCTAATATACCTATTGATTACCTTGCTGTATCATACTTACATTCATCTAGAAATTCTCTTTGCGTGAAGTCGTCGACAATATAAAGGGTGTCTCAAAAATCACGCAAGATTTGAATTAAATAAAAAACCGTTTTTTTTCATTAAACTGTTAATTTTTTATTGAAATATGAAGTACATAGATTAGGGGTATGTATGAAATAACACTGATGGCGAATGGCCTCCACGACTTTGCTGGCACATGCGCACTCTTTTGTTAAAGTTTTC
>JBBMKC010197242.1:0-14562 GCA_037834085.1 Bipalium vagum | reverse complement strand
AGCAATAAAGTGTTGTTCATAATTGTTTGATTCATTCAACTGCGTACACGTATAGGAACAAGTGAAGGGGTCAGTAATGTTTCGAACTAAGGTTACGACAGGATTCCTAGTGAAATAATATCGTAACAAATTGTAGATGTAAATTTTAATCTCAAAGCTCAAAAATGCACATTTTTCTAGTCTAAATTCTAATTCTATCCAATCAGGTATTTCAATTGTTTTGTTAATAAGATTTTGCAAGTTTTATCATTCGTCATTGTTATCCGCGTAATCAACGACTTTTACTTCTGATTTACAGATTAGAAAGCCTGAAAAAGGTAAGGAGTGAACAAACTCCATGACTGGATTGATTGCAATTGAGAATAGTGTAATCGATTATGGACACCCTTGACGAAAAAGTGATGAACAAAGTTAGAAGTTAATTTTCTTTGTTGTAAAGTTATTGTTTATTGATTTTTTGAAGAATTTTGGGAAGATTTTCAGTTTGATAGTTATTGAGATGAGAATGGATACATTATTAGTAAAAAGTTGACATAGGCTATTTTAGTCCCAGGGACCTCGTATGTTTTCTTGTGATTTTTTTAGGTGTGTAATTGAAAATCGTCAATTAAAAACGAGATAATTAGTGAACTATAAGAGTCATCAAAATTTAGACAAATTTAACAGACATTTTAATTGCAGCTTGGTTATATTAGTTTTTTATTAATCTTATTGTTACTATTGTTTCATAAATAATTTTTTTATTTTATATTTAATGTTTCCGCTGATATTGACTGAATTTTAATATTATCAGATTTTTAAGTTTAATCTTGTTATTTTTAATTATTTTTCTTTTAAGGTTTAAGGGGATCATTATAAAGATAATTTAAATAAAAAATTAAAAGTGTAGTGTGTGTAAAAAATTAAAATTTAGTGTATCAAATCTAAACCTGACTCCAAAAATCTTAGGTGGTGCAAATAAAAACAATCAGTAAAGCAACACTTGTATTTATAACACACAAACACAAAATACAATACACTGAAATTCAGAAAGATAATGCAAGAGTCTGGGATCACAATTAATGTCTGAAATGTTACACAACCCTTACACTATCGAATCACAATATAGCACGCAGAAATAATTAAAAAGGAAAGTTCAATCAAAATAAACGTTCAATATTTAATAGAATGTTATTTAAAACGAAATAATAATATTACTTATGAATCAGAATTACTATTTACTTAGGATAAAAATTAGGATAGAACAAAAAGGAAAAATTCTGTCGTAAACTGTCTTAGATTCTGTCGTAGACTCTGTTGTAGACTCTGTCGTAAACTCTGTCGTAGATTCTGTCGTAAACTCTGTCGTAGATTCTGTCGTAAATTCTGTCGTAAACTCTATACGTTCTCTGAAGGGTGAAAATCTACTGAAATTCCTTTGCTTATATACTATTTGGGACTGATCTTCATCTGGAAAATATTCTTGAAATATTCTCAGAATTGTACTTAAAATTCTAAAAATTTTATCAAAATTTTAAAATTCCCTAAGAATTCCCTAAAAATTATTTTATTATGATCCTTAATGTTTACTAAAATACCTCTTTCAGGCTTCTTTAAAATCACAAATTATTTTTGTAGGGTTATTTTATTTTCTGAGTATTTCCAAAATAAAATTCCTGGGAATTTTTAAATTACTTTTCGAGTGTTACTTAATTTTAATTATTAATATTAATATTATTATTATTATTATTAATATTTATATTTATAATCTATTTATGGTTTTCTTGGTGTCTTGGGTAAACCCAACAATTCTAAAAAACTCAAATTTAAATACCTATTTTTTGGGTTTTTCCAAAGGAGCATTAAGAAAAGTAATAATTAACATTTAATAACATTTAATGGTCCTATAGAAAGGGTCGACAAGCTATAGAAAGTTAGTACAATCGAGTTTGTATTGTAAAGTTTTCAAAAGTTGGTATTTATCAAAAGAATTTGTTATTTGTGAGGTTCGAGATTTTGGACAGCTTTTTAGAGATTTTTGCGATTTCCTTTTCCAGACAAGAAGATGATTTTTTTATTTCATCAATTTAAGCAATTGTTGCTTCCATTCCAAAGAAGTACATTAAATCTATTCAATGAATGGACAATCAACCGACCCTGTGGAGTTCGGTTATCTTTAAATGCGTTTAATTGACGATCCAAGGGCTGATTGAAATCGCTCTACGGGTAAGAGTTCTTACATTAAATTTTTATTTTCTTTTGTGTTTTTTACATTTATCTTATCTTATCGTTATTCATTTACATATTTTATTAAAATTGATCTCATTATTCATTCTTGTTAATGTAGTTATTTGACATTTGATTCAAAGATTTATTTTTATTAGCATTAGCACATGATGCCAGTGATTGTTGATCTATTTGAATTGGTTATTGTGTGATATTCGACGATTGTATTCTCTTAGTATTAATAAAGTTTTATTTTCGAACTGATTATTATTTTTCGTTCATTAACACCAACCATTGGTAAGGGAAAAGATAGCGAGCAAATTCAGAATTCTTACTACTCGTTATAATTTGAAACAGATTTAAAAAGAAAGATTGATATCATGGTTCCAAAAATATAACTGACTTAGCAAAGAAAATCAACCTGAAAAAAACAACAGTTATTGTAAGTAATAAGACAGGGTAAGTTCTACAAAATTCGACTTTTAAATAAGACATTCCTTAACAAAAAAGAAAAGTCGAGCCGTAAACTTAAGGTACATAATAACATGAACATGATAGCACTAGGTTTTTACAATTCATTTTTCGATGATAGATAAATTGCTCTAGAATTATTTTTTTTTTCAAACGCAAACAACTTTGATGTTCTTAAATCTTTTAAAGATTTTAAAATCTTTTGAAATTATATTAAAATAATAATTAATAATTTTTCTATAACTTTTCGGAGTTTTCATCATAAAATTATTACATTTCTGATCATTTTCAGCTTAAAATCATATTTTTATTCATTTATTTATTTAAGTTAAATCATAAAACATTAATAGTTTTCAATAATATCCAAGTTTCTCAATTTTCATAATTTTGTTTATTTCAATTTAAGTTAAATATATTTCAAAATAATTTTTAAAATAATTCTTAATTTTTTAAAAAATAAATTTTGATAGTATAATTAAGAGTCATTATATATATTTAAGAAGCTAAGATACTTAAAATTTCTTTAAAAATTTCTAACTATTTCAGTAATATTTGAACTTCAATAACAATGATAGACTCTGATCATTCTTCAAATAATTATAACCAAACCAGTAATATTCCTAATAACAATTATTCTACAAATCCACCAGGAATTAACAATTCCGACATGAATAGTCATACTAATGGCCCTAATGTTTTGGAGAATAATGATGCTGGTAATAATAATCGAATGAACAACAATAATCTGACTGCTCGAGATCATTTATTTCAAGCTATGTTCAGTAGAATTGCATTAACTTATGATCGAACATTTCCACCTTTTGCTCGCAGATTTATTGAATTTATGCTACTACTCACAGTAACTTATTTATTATTTATATTATCAGTATAGCTATTTTAGGCAATTTCAGTATTATTTATTTTGATATATATCCATATGGCATTTGTCAAGGCTCCAATTACATGTTTGGATCATTTTACAGCTTTCAATACCAATTTAGCACCATCTGACGTGAATGCACAAATATCCGGAGAAGCTCTGAAACACATGGTTATTCGTGTGGAAGTTTTGAGAAATTCCCCCTTAAAATATGGATTAATCAATTCTTATAAAAAAGAGTAATGGATTAAATTTTTTAAAATGAAAGTTTCATAGGGTATGTGTTAAATTTGATTCAAGATTTGAAAATTGAATTATTAGACATTATTATTGATTTTTTATTAAAAGTTGTTAATAAAATATCAATTTTTACTTTATTCTCCTGGCCAAAATTATTTTTTATAAAGTAAACTTGAACTTTTATATTTCAAATATATTAATTAAAACGGATTTTGTGAATTATTGAGCAATTTCGATAATGAAGAGGAAAGAAAATTTGAATCTTTATTGATTAAGAAATTAAAAAATAAATGAATTCACAAAATCAATTAATAATCATTGTTTTTTATTAGTACTTTTGTTAATTTAATGTATTTTGAAAACTTTTATAAAATAATTTTAAAGATAAAATAAAGAAATTTATATTTTTAAAAAATTTTAAAATTACAAAATGTAATGTTAATACAAAAAAAATGTTAATTTTGAAAATAATTGTATTGTTTTTATTTTAATTTTTTATTGTAATGGTTATTTTGTAATGCCACAAGAAAGAAGAATATTTATTAAAAATATCACATGTATTTTAACTTAATTTTAATTGAGTAGAATAGGATATATATTACTATGAATCTAAGTACTTTTTTAATGTGACCCCCATTTGTAAACAAAAAGCTCTGCTTAGCCTAAGTAGAAATATTCACATTCATAATTTAGAAGAATATACGATTTGAACTATTTTTATTGTCGATATCAAAGTGAGATAACTTCACCTTATTATCAATATAATAAAATATTATTTTTTGTATTAATCACATTAAAAAAAATCAATAAAACTTTAATTTATTTTTCATTATTGTTTTCCTGAATAAGAAATAAGCAAATAAAGTAAAACAAAAAAAGTAATAACAAGTGAATCAAATTTTTAAACGTTTATCAATCATAATTTGATGTTGATTAGTATTCAGCAACAAACCCCATAAAGAGAGGATAGTGTCTCGATACTAAATTTTGTTTATGTTTTTTAAAAATTCTTAAACCTTATGATGATTTTACATTAATTAATCACGTGTCTCTGTTAATAATAATATTTTTTATCATTTCGATTATTACACTAAGATTTGTCAATGAAAGGGAAATCTAATTGTGTATTATTTTATCGATTTAATATTATTATTTAGATGTTTGATTGAATTTTTTCTGTATATTTTAGTGTAAGAGAGTTTTAAATTTTCAATATAATTGTCACTAAATTGTAAATGTTCTCTTTGAAAATCGACAAATATTATTCTATTTATCAGATATGACGACTATAATCGCTTGGATAAAGCTGATCAGTCGGATTCGTTCACGATTTTTACCAGTGAAAAGTACAATCAAAAATCAATATTTCTCAATATCATCCAAAGGCAATGTCCTGTAAACATTACAAAAAAGGAATTCGGATATAATAAAGTGGATGAAAGCGATCCCGATCTCGATATAAAGGAGAACAAGGAAAATCTTAGTCAAAACGATCCGGATGGATTGTTAAATAAATTGTTCAGTTTTCCCATTAATCCAATTTTGAAAAAAGCAGAATATTGGAGAGAAAAACTGTCAGTGAGAGCAATGGCTCCGTTCCGACATACTTTTAACGAGTTGGAACTGTTTACGAAATCTGGTTGGTTATTTATTGGATAAATATAACATTTTATCGATTTTTAAAAAGATTTTTAGTTAGAATAATTAGTTTTAATTATTAAAAATCAATTTATTAAAAATAAAATGAAATAATTAATGTAAATTATAAATTAAAATTCTCTTTTGGATATTAATAATGTTTAATAAGAAAAAGTGCTTATGATCCTATTTTAAGTATTTACCGAAGAAAAATATATAATGGAATACTCTTTGGAATATGGTTTACTTCGTTTGACTCCACAGACACGAGAACGACTTAAAATCCCGGTTCATTTTGTTTTATTAGGTAAATATTAAACATTGAGTTGAATTTTATCAATCTAATATACATCTTATTATCAATCAGATGCTAACAAGGACAAATGTTTTGGAAATGCTCTTAGTCGGTTTCTTTTGCAAGAATTTGTGGGATATGATCAAATTATTATTGGAAGTATGAAAAGATTGGCTGAACGACAAAATGGAAAGGGCTACGTGAGAAACGTGGTATCAGGGGAGCATTATCGCTTTGTTAACAGCTGGATGTCACGGACTTCGTATTTGGCTGCAGGGTTTATTATGATAATTTTTGTGAGTTTTTTAGATAATTTGTAATGATTTTTGAGTCGTCCGATAATTTTTCTGAACCTTATCTATTTCGAATAACCATTTAAATAAAACAATAGATCTAACTGTGACTTTGAATATTGAAATAAGTAAATAATAATAATCATAATGAAATTATTTTTAGACCCTCTCCGTTTCCATGCTGCTACGTTATTCCCATCACCAAATATTTGTTTTCATAGGTACGTTTTCGGAATTGGTTCACCGATTCTATGCTTAAATTGTTTGGTTCAGTTGATCTTTTACGCATGTTGGAAAATAATTTGCAATTTTCGTTTCCAGCAGCACCTCTGCTTACCGTTGTGCTAGCTCTAGTCGGTAAAAAACTTTTTTTGTTACTGGCATATCTGAGGGACTTGTTTTAGGAATGGAGGCCATCATGTCAGAATTCTTCAATGATACTTCAACGGCTTTTTACACCATCTTAATTATCTGGATAGCCGATCAATATGAGGCCGTTTGTTGCCGAACATACATAAGCAAGCGCCACTGGCCCAAGTAAGCTCATTTTATTTTATTAATCGAATTTTTTTGTTGAACATTTTTGAGTGAAAATTGTGGTAAAAAAAATTTACAAAATGACTTTATTAAACCTTATTTAATGATTCTGAATAATTTTACTCTCTAATTTATAGTTATTTATTTGTCTTATAAATTATTTCACTTAAAATTGACTATTCAAATAATCCACAATTATTTGATATATTGATTATGATGTCAGTTTTCGACTTCGTTGAATCGGATTTATCGACTGTTCTTAAAAAAATTTCGTTGTTATCAGTAACTGTTTGTTTTCCCAAAATTAAATATCAAACTTCAACAAAATCTTCTATCTATCTATTACATTAATTCTTGCTTCTGTATCCAGTAAATACCTAATTCCAATCCTTGCATTTTTAACCTAACACCTAGATGTCTTTACATTCTGTCATACACAAAAACCTTTCTTTTGATTTCTAGAATTCCCTGCAGAAAAATGACAAAAGGTCATTTAGACAGTTACCAACAGTTATTATTTAAAAAATAAACATTTTTAAATTTTTACATGAAATATTTCAATAGTTTAATTTTTTGACCAATGTAGATGTATATCCATTTTTGTATACATTATTATTCATTATACGTACTCTGTTCATTTTTATTTGAAAATAAAAAATAAGTTGTCCTTAAATTTATATATAAACACGATTCCTTGGAACATTTGGTTAAATCTTATTTCATTCATCTCTGTAGAACTGATTATACACAGTTGTAGTTTGTTATTTCAAGAAAAATCACTTTTCAACAACACCATCTTATAATCAATAAATTATTTATGTTCACTCATTCACCCGTGACTGTCCTTGATGCTAAAGTCTTTCAACAAATCCAGTATTTACTTTGTTCTAATTAACAAATATTTAGTGTAATTAAATGCTTGAGTGACATTTTGTTTCTTCATTTCATAAAATTACCAGAAAATTATGTCAAACATCGGTACTTTAAAAAATGGAACTTTTTGTAAACTTAGTTGAACCTTTGTCCATTTTTTGTCAATACCATAACTGAATGTTTTGTAGTTCTAAGGAAATTGGAAAATTCATTTTCGAAATGATAAAAAAATATCTGAACCTTTTTTATCAACACCCGAGTAATGAATTGAGCCCATGACATCGTTCATTGGAATGATACTTATTTATCTGTCAAAATCACATTATTGACTCCTAGAAAGTTCTTTTTGATTGATGGCTACAATAGTTAAAATCGAAAGTAGATAGGGAACGAATTAAAAATAAAAGTTGGCAGTGAAAATTGGAGGACTGAAACAAAACTTAAGTTGATCAATAAAATTATAATTTCAGTTTTGAGAAAGAGATGGAATCAGAGTTTATTTTGGTCACTAATTACTTCCTGTCAAATATTGAAAATTTGAATTAATGAAAACAATTATAAGAAAGACCAATAATAATCTAAAAATCATTTTGATGATAATCAACGTGGATTTATTTTTATCAAATTAAATTTTAAAAGTTAAATAAATTGATTCAGAAATCATGTTAAGTTTTAAAAATCAATAAAGCTCAAAATCAAAAAACAATAATTCATTCAATCCTTGAATCAATTCTTGATAAAACATATCAAGATTTATTTTGTTCAAAACTATTTTCCCACTTTGCTTTATAATTTTTGTATGTATCGGAAAGCCTTTGGCAATCTGCTTACTTTTCATTTGGTTGGTATATGTTATAGCATTGCTGAACTCAGAATACTGAAATAATACATTTATCCAAACAGGAAATGTTTCAAATAGAATCACGAGACAACTTTTATCATTTATAATGAAAATGTGATTTCTTTTAAATCTTTATTAATTTTATATCATCGATATATAAACGAAACTATTTTTTATATCATTAATTTTAATTATGTTTATTTAGTACTTTAAATTTCGCATGGTACTTCTCACCAATGTGTTTTTAATTCAGCATTTTAACCCTTCTAATTAACTTTTATTATTATTAATTGTATTATAATGTCAGCTGACAATGTTTTTTATATTTCAACAGATATTTCTATCTATACCATTTCGCCTTTTATTCATATCATTATCGATTCAATGGTCAATTCAGTGGCTTGGCTCTTTTATGCTCCTGGTTGTTTATTCAGCACTCTATGTTTTTCTTTTTTCATCATTACGAATTACCTCGTCTTATGCATGGAATTGCAGTTCGAGTTATAATGGACAGTTTAATTGTCGAACGAACCGAAAATACATCTTTGTCACCCACAAGTTCAGTGTTTCCCACTGATGATGATAATGACAGATCGGACGGAGATCGACGTGATAATGATGAAGATCCTGGACCTTCACAATCACAAGTTATGTCACCGACTGGAGAACAGTCCGTTAGACGAGAGCAGAAAACCAATTTTCATTGCAATAGCCATGAAGACACTCAAAACTCTTCTGAATCTTCACAATTCAATGACAATCACTCATTAACTCTTTATTTTCCATCGTCATCATTCGAAAGAAAGATGAAAGACAAATTTGATTCTTCCTGTTCACCTAAATATATAACTCTAGACAATAAGTTCATTTCAAAATTACCGAAAACGAAAATCATTAAACTCAGTCTGTTTCAATTTTCACGAGTCAATGAAAAAATGAGGAATCCCTCCGTGTGCGTCGAACTCATTAGCATCATCACGATCATTTTCACATGCTTTCTCTGCAATCAATCAGTCGTTATTTTAATTATTAGTGTCATCATTTTTTTCTTGTCCATAAATTCCTGCTTTTCCCTTGATGGGAATATTTTACCAAAAATTAGACGAAAAGAAGTTATTAGAGATAATTTTGCTGACCAAAATCATCAGTCAGTCTTATATTTACAATCATCCAGTACAGAGTCCATGGAAAATAATCACTTGTGGATGAAAAGTGGACAAAATAATGAAATAATTTTTCACCAAAATTACACCTCAGACAACCTTCTTTTTCTTTTTCCGTTCTCTTCCTCCTTTTCCGAAAACCTTGTTGGTGATCGTGTATTTGATTTTCCTATTGATCGATCTTGTATTCAAACAATGGACTGCTCCCAAATTTCTATTTCCGTCCCGTCTCTGTCATTGGTAGAATTGAATAGACAGACTTTTTTCTTTCATGTCATCAAACTTTCTTCAAACAAACAAAAAAAATCGTTATTCGTTCAGTATTTTCATTTTCAATACACAATGTCTGCAATTATTCAAATTTTAATTTCTTTCAAATATTTGATCAATCGATATCTTGAGCAGTTAATCTCCATCGATCATTGCAATAGTTTACATTTATACGCCATTCCGCGGACATTTGATCTCTTTTCGGAGAATATATGTAGGTATTTTTTTCTATTTTTAACTAAAAATTATATTTCTGCATCTTTTTTTGAAAAGAAGAATTGAACTTTACCTTGATTTCTGAACATGGTATTTCAATGAGTTTTTTTAAAATTTATTGGATTTTTTTACTTGCAAATTTATATGTACTCTTGAAATATTGATCAATAGTTATTGGCACGTTTCTTTAAATTAAAAATTGGCTTGAAATTAAATTTTCTGATCTCCTTACAAACTGAAAGATAATATTTAGGACGGTAAGTAATATGGGCTTTTTTTGTCTGTGATCTGAATTCCGAAAAATAACACAAAATTAGAAGAAAATTGATAAAATTCATTTGTTTATGTTCAATGGCAACCATTCTGCTTATAGATTTATAGATCAATAATTTTTACAAAAAAATGATAAAAATAATGTTTTACATTATTAATATTTAAATTTTAAATTTTATTAATTATAATTAATTATTAAAAATAATTGATTTTCTATTTCATTAATTACGATTATGCTTTAATATATTTTAATTAAATTAAATGAAAATTTATAGAAATTTCATCAATAGAATTGCATCAGAAGCACTAAAATTAATTATTCAAATTTATTGAAATATTCTTGATTTGAGGAAATACAAAATAGATACTATCCATTTCGAAGTTGATTTTTAGGTCTCGCACTTAACTCTCAATAGTAACTCAAAAACTTCCGTCAAGCTTAGAGGAATCGAATGAAGAACTTTGCTTTCATAATGAATTGATTTGACAAAGTTTATAGACTTGATAAAAGTAACAGAGCTGAGCACCTCTCAGACAGCAAAAAAATTTCAAATTTTCAAATATTTTTTTTTCAAGTTTTTCAAATTTTCAAATATTCATGAGTTAAATAAAAAACATTACCAAAGTGGTCACAGGAAGATCGATATCTAAAAAAACTGTAGCTGTTGTACTCACGCATGAAGACTTAAAAAGAAACAAGACCATTTTTTGAATACCAAGTGCTACAAAAGCCTGGAATGATTTTGATTGTAAGCTATATATTTATTACTAACATCATACCAATTATATATTATGGCTATGCATAAGTTCATATTGCTGATGTATAAGTGGAATTTAAGTAATATTAATAATAATAATAATATAAAATCTAAAAATTTTTAATTTTTTTAAGTCAATATTGATTATATTTAAAGCAATAATTTGATAATTTATTTAAGTTTATCAAATCACTTGCACGAAGCAAGCACATCACAGCGAAACGAAATATTCATGGTATTCTTTGTATCTGGTGGGACATGCACGGAGTTCTTTATTATGAACTGTTAAAACCATCAGACCATGCAACACAGTTTTTCGGATACAAGATTCGGGAATATTGTCGAGCTACGAAAATTCATCGACAACTTCATTCAATCCAAGAATGAAGTCTTTTTCCATCGTGGTATCCATCTTTTACCTGAAAGATGGGAAAAGTTGTGAATAATGACGGAAAATATTTTGAGTGAATGTACTGTGTTATTTTTAATAATATTAATAAAACCTATTCTTAAAAGGATGTGAACTTATGCATACCCCTAATATTATATATTAATATCCTAATATACAGGATTTTTTCAGAAAATTGTTTTCATATTATTTTTTTACAATGGTTTATAATATGCGACGGGATCTTCTCTGGTGCTATTACGCATCCAACAACTGTCCCATAATTGCCTTTTGTTTATACAAGAAAGAAAAGTGTATTATTAAAGATATATGTAAGTCCAATGCTAATCAAAAAGTATAATAAAACATTTAATTTCGGATGCATTGTGGATTGGACGAACTTCACTTCAAAAAAGTTGAACACCAAGATGCAGTGTGCAACATATTATACACAAAGAAACACACTCATATCCTTAGAAATGACCGTTTGTGCATGAATTTGTAATGATCTGAATAAATGGAAATCGGTGGGTGCAAGGTCTGGTGAATATGGTTGATGGGGTAGCATTTCCTAACCCAGCTCCAAACACTTGCAAAATTCACTTAATGGAAAAACTTTATCTCCTTGGACGATATCAAAAGTCACTTGAATAATTTTTTCGATGGAAAATCCAAGAAATTCTGGAAGAATTGAATAATGGAACATATGTATTTTAAAAATGTATTTAAAATTGCATTGCCTTACTTTTTAATTTCTAATTAAAATTCGGAACGAACTTTCTGGACAACCCAATACTTAATGCTGATGGAGGGCATACTAAACAATTCTTGTAACATATAATCTGCATTCATCTAATTTTATTTCATGTAAATTCTCAGTGTTGTACATGCTTCACTATTCAAGAAACAATTTATAAGCGTTTCAGATTTTTGAAACATGTGATATATGCAGCAGCTATTTTCTATAGTGGTAATAACAAAGCAAATATTACAAAGACAATTAAAAATATTAAGGACTTTTACTTCAACACCCACATAGTTCGGACTTCACACTTTCTGGCTCAAATTAGCTTATTGAAATTTATAATCTCTTGTCTCTTGATTGCGACAAGTTTTTTCTTATGAAACTATTAATGTGTCATCTAGGATCCGTGGGATGTTTTACAAAAGATTGTGGTTACAAATTATATTACGTACTTTTAAAAAAGCCTGCAAATATCAAATTATCCCCATCTTTTCTCCTGTTAATTATGATAAATGTTGAAAATTTAAATAAAATTTCTTAATCTTTCATTTTTAATGTCATACAATAAATAATTATAATTAAATCAATAAAATTAAAAACTGATGATGATGTGATAATTGAAAAATTGTTAAACATCGATTTTTTGTTTATAATCTCTTGGTGTTAATTTCAATTCACTAGAACAATAATTGTTTTTTTTAACTTGTTTTAACAGCTTTTTAAAATGAATTTACAATTTTCTTAGGAATACGTTGATTTAATGCATAAAGTAGGCATTTGTTAAAACAATTTCATGTTTATAATATTGACTAGAAACAATTCACTTAAAATACCTTCTCAGAAAATTTTAAATCATTATAATTTAGATAATTTGGATATCAAAATTTGATTAAAGTTTATTGAAATTACTTTTTTTTTCAGAAACAAATATTTTTTTAATGAATAATTTTATTATTAAAAAGAATAATTACCTATATTATCTTGATAGATATCAAGAATCCCAGTAATATGCTAAATTTAAAGATTTTAAAAAATTTCCAGTTGCTATTATAAGAATTATCATTATTGTTCTTATTTTATTTTTTTATTATTATGATGTAAAGGCAAAATTGCAAATTATTTAACTGTTAAAGTAATTTATTATAAACATAAATCATGAGTCACTGTATTGTTACAACTATTTTAGGATATCAAAATCTAGCTTTCATTGGATTACCTAGTACTGGAAATAGATTTATTGGGAAAATCATTTGGCACAGTATATTTTCATATTTATTATGAGAATTATTTTTCATTTCATTTGGAAAATTAATAATTTATTTTTAGGTACTGTCCAACTTACCAGTAAACTTATTACATTTTGTCATTGCCATTATAAATGTAGTATAAAAATCAAATTTTTCAGCAATTCTATTTCATTGTATTATTGTTAATTTATTAATTTTCTGAGTTATTATATTCTTTATATTTAGTTTTCATGTTTATAATTAGTAAATTAGAAAATTTCTAATCATAAACAAAATTTTAATTTTTTAATTTCACATTATGTGTTATAGATGATAAAAAATCTTGATTTGAAAGTACATAAATTTGTTGTGTTAATTTAAAATAATTTAATTTTTAGTTTTTCATATATAAATATCTTTAAATATTTAATATAAATTAATGGAATTAGTCGATTTCTTATAAGTAATAAAGCTTAATTAGTATTATTGAATTTTAATTCTTTTGTTTTCTATACTGTTTTAACTTATAGAAATAAGTAATTAGACTGTTAATAGTTGATAAATTTTAACTAAAACTTATGATCAGTGTGACACCAGTAATCTCTTTCTTGGTATGCTACACGCAACATTAAACATGTTTAAAAGTTTATTTAACAAACAATAGTGACAGTGTTTTCTCTAACAATATTGAGGAAAATCAACTTTTAAAATATTTTATTCGCCATTTAACTAATTCCAGAGTCCGTATTTCACGATAGACTGACGAATACCTAGATTTTCTTAATGTCTCTTCAATATGCAATCAAAACGTAGAGTTTGGTAACACATCAATTAAAGTTTCTCTCTATGGTCTCCCCAGTCTAATGTAGTTTCCATTAATCATTCACAATCTACAAATTATTATCAACGGGATTTTCGTTTCTCTTAAAAATGAGGTCAAGCGGGGGACTCCCTCAAAAATAAAAAAAAAGTTGGGGGCACATTTATTTCTCGTTTGAAGCAGGATTTTCATTTCTCTTAAAAAATGAGGACAAAAAATAAGTAAAAAAACTAAATTTGAAAAGGATAAAAAATCAAATTTTTTCTTTAAAAAATATGAATA
Source organism: Bipalium vagum (assembly GCA_037834085.1). NCBI lineage: Eukaryota > Metazoa > Platyhelminthes > Tricladida > Geoplanidae > Bipalium > Bipalium vagum. The sequence continues at coordinate 148 of JBBMKC010197242.1, read as the reverse complement.
AAATTTTTTCTTATAAAATATGAATCAAAATAAAGAAGATTATTTTTGTATATTTTGTCAAAAGTTTCTTTAAAAAAATAGAAAACGTCATGAAAACTCAAATATTCATAAAGAAAATATATTAGAGAAAGAGTTAGAGGAGAGAGGA
>JBBMKC010197231.1:0-14563 GCA_037834085.1 Bipalium vagum | reverse complement strand
AAATCTCATTAATTTTTTAATGAAGAATCAAAGATATAATGCAATACGCACGAATTTATGGACTGACCTGATAATTTAAGTAATAAATAATTTAATTAATTACTATCAAATAATTAAGTTGCTAATAATAAATAAACTTTCGAATTACGGAATACTGTTGCTGACTTGATTCTTCTTTTTGGTTTTATGGTTGTGGCCGTTTGACGATTTTTAGATTCAGTTTGGGATTTGAATTTATACTTTCTTTGTGTTAATTGTGCTGGCTAATTAATTAAATACATAATTATGTGAGTTTTGATACAATTTCTCCTTTCACTATTTTACACCTGTAACTACTAGATTATATTTTTCTTCTTTTTGTTTAATTAATTCTATTTTATTTTATTATATTTTTAATTATAGTAACTTAATGTTACTACTTTCTGAATTAGTATGTAAAATATTGTATAATTTTATTTATAGTAATGTTTATTAAAATTTTTATTGAAAAAATTATTTATAGTCTTTGTAGTAACCTTATGTTAGTAAACAAATTTTTCCAAATACTTTCCAAATTAATCATTATATATTAATAAACAGATAAGAAAGGAAATTAATTAAAATTAAACTACGGGTTTTAACTCTTACATAAAATAAGTTATATTTGCAAACAATAAAAACACAAGAATATTGTTCAGAATATTCAAGATATTATTTTGTTATTTTGTCTGTGCACTGTATTGAGCCGACGAATTTTGGACTGGGTCTGAAGTATGCACAATAGCTGTCGACGCCATTTGAGTTGAGAGAAAGTTGAATATTTATTGCACAAGGTTTGTAATAAAAAATAAAATAAAAATATTAGCATAAAATTATTTTCTCTGAAAATTTTTTAAAGCCATTTGATGTATTAAATTTCTATTTTTAGGAATATTTCTAGTAAAGCTCTTGTAGCAGGAAAGTTTGTTTCGTTTGAGTAAAAATTTAAGAAAAATAATCCGGAAAGTGATTGGAAAATAGTTATAGGTACACAAGGAAAATTAACAAGGAACACAAAAATGATATTTATGAATTTATTAGGGTACCCCAAAAGTTCATGGTCACTTTTTGAAATTGTAATATTTAAAGGTAAATTGCCTAATAAATTAAACTGTTTTCAGTCATAAAATCGCACAGAAGTTTTATTAGAGAAGACATTTCTGTCAAAGAAATTAGATATTGAAATTTTTAAAAGATATATATATATATTAATTTTGACAAAAACAAAAACGGATTAAGTTTAATAATAATAAAAAAATAGTTAAGCTAATTAACTTCGATCATGAATTTCCTTCATTTCCATTATTTTTTTTAATTGTTTCCTTGCAACACTATTCTACCAGCCGATATGCTTCAAATTACTATATTTAACCAGATTGGCTTATGGATATAAAAAACGTGAAGATAAATCCAAGAGGAAATTTCAGAAAGAGAGAGAATGAGAACCGAGCGAATTAACGTTAGAAATTTATGCAGGAATGTCAAACATTTTTTACGATGTGGAAAATTCTTTTGGAAGAACCGGAAAGTATAGAAGAAATGAATTATAGTTGCTTCAGTTATGTGAATGGATATCATAAGGGATATCACACTTGGACAATTAGATTAAAAGCTTTAACTTTTAATTATGATTTTATCCCTATATTTACAAATATTTTAGATTTTAAAAAATTAAGATTAATTAATAAAGTATTTAACTGATATAGCTAAAGATTTTTCAGATTTCACAAGATGGCATTTGTATGATTCATATTTTTTAATTTAATACATACTACAATCATCTCAATTTTAAGCTACAATTAACATATTTATTTTATAATATTTTCACAACCAAAACCTTTGTTTCTTTTAAAAGCTTTGATAAATATCCTTTACCTAAATTACTGTAAACTATGCTTCATTTTAAATATCAGATCTTCCTATAATTATCTTTTTTCATCTTACACGAATAGTGCGAGAGAATAACAGATTCGGATCACTGGCGAAATTGCTTAATTAACATTTTTTTAACAAATTCGAGTTTATTTTTGTGGATCTGCAGCTGATGAGCAACTATTACCTAACTATGCAGAGTTATGATATATCTATCATCCCACATAAGATATTGAAAGAATAAAAAACTCCACGACAGCATCTGATATTTATCTTCATTATTTTAACTTATAGTACAACTTTATTTTCAACATATTCTGGCTGATTTTGTATGTATTGATTGTACAACTTATCCAAAATTCCATCAATTTCAATTTCCAAGAGATAATCCAGCTGAAATAAGAAATTAAATTTTAACAAATCAATGTAAAGTTACTATTACTTCCTTAAGATGTAGTTCCATTATTTTGATGGTAATCAGTTCCGCTGTGACTGTAAATGGTTTTTGAAGAGTAATTTTGTGAATTTTCGCAGCCAAACTGGCAATGAATAGCTTAAAGTCTTGCGTATCAAAGATCTTGTGAATATCATTGTAAGAGACCAATCTCAAAAACAATACCATTATAAGTAAAATTAACTCATCATCAAAACTGCTCAACAGATTTTCAGAATGAATAATCTAAACAATGAGAGCTGAAGTCTTATTGACCAAAAAGACTCACCTGGCCTATATGCCACAAATTGAAAAAAATATTCTTTCCTAAATCGGCGCGATCGACCAGGTCGTTAGCAATTACAATTTTTGTCACCCACTGAATTTGGCAACATAGAACTACAGCTATAAATGATCCATATTGAAAATGAATTTCGTTTGTTTCTGGAAAAGTCTTGTTTTTAAAACAATAACATTTACGAAACTATCGCTAACTAGAAATCATTTCTTTCAGTGACATTAAGCTGTAAGTGCTGTTCTTCAGATTGGCATTATAAATATTATTAATCACTCGTTTTATTTGGTTCTTCTTCAAATATATCCTATCAATAATATTATGAACTAACATCGAAAACCGACTACGACATTTCATTTTACCTGTTTTCATTCCATTTTTTAAATTTCTGATAGAACTGTTGTGATTCCAATTCCTCATCTATTAGCTTGTCTGGAAATTCTGATAATTGACAGACCTCATAAAATTTGCTGTGCAATGATAGATATAAATAAATTTTACAAAAATCACTTTCAAATCAAATCGTCATTTTAAAATGTCATCAACAAAAAAGTGGAAATATAAAGATAATCAATTGGATAATTGAAGAAAAGAATAGGTCAATTATTATTTTGATGTCAATAAAAAATTCAATAATATTGAAAATGTATTAAAAGAAACAGACCAGATATTCATTAGAAAGTGTTAGAAATAGCTTATTTTTATTTAATCGAGCCAAAATCTCAAATGAAAAATAAACAGAAAAATATGAAAAGTAATTTGAAATAATGAACTCATGGTAAAAGAAATTATTTTCTTGACATGTGATTAGCTGACCAATCCACATTGAAATTCAAAATAGAGTCAAATTTAAGAGATGTCTCAAAAAATACGAAATTTGAAAAATGCCATATTTTTCAAGTTGTGTTGAGATATCAATAAGTATTTCATTTGATGAGTATTTCGCTAAAGTTTACATTCATCAATTTTTATTACATTTAAGTACCCCTGGTCCTCAATCAATAAAAAAATATCAATAAATAAATTATTTTATTTATTATAAATGCATTTTTATTCTACTAATATTTGAGCGAAATAATCAATATTCCATTAAAAAACTACGAAACATTTAATATTGGCCCTATAAAACGATATATTCACATATTAAGACATTAAGTGAAAATTATCATATATTTCCTGTTATCAGAAATATACTTGAAAAACTCAGTTCAAGGTGTAAAACTATTAAACTAAAAACCATTGAATTTTAAATGTATATATTTTATGACTTTAAATATATAAATAATTTAAATACAACTGTTAATTACCTGCTCCATAAACAATTATGGTTAATATCTATCTCGACAATGGGTTCCGAAACTTTTTTATCATCAACATTTTCATTCAAGTCCTTTGTTACTAAATCATATTTTATTGCTTAAATTAACGAAGCGTGATTTTCAAAAAATAACTTGAGCTCTGCTCCTTTGAAATCAGCACTTTTTTCATATTTTCGATTTTTGAATTATTGATCGATCTATTACAATAATTATTTCGATATTTAACATAAATAAATATATATATATATTTTAAGTGATAAAATACAAAATCAAATTTCAGATTTTGTCTCCAATTACGTAACCTTTATAAAGTTAAAATGAAACAAAAATCTGTTGAGCAGAATAAAAATTAAAGATTACATATATAAATTAAATTTCTCATGAAACTGATAACGAATCTAACCTGGTAGATTCGTTTGGTGTATCTAGGAGATTCTTTTCCCCAACAAACGTTGTTGCTGATTTTGATATCAGATCGTTATCATGTTTTACAAGACAATCCTGGTTGATTTTCTTTTGCTTATTCAAAAGTGGTTTCCTGTCAAATCTGAAAATCAATATACATGATAATATAATCCTCTTTGAAATTCATTTCGAACTTGACATCTTTTTTTAACTTCAACATATCCTTATTTAGGCAATTGAGATCCGGCTGTAAAGCTCTACCTTTTAACACGTAGAATACAAAATAATAATAAATCACTAACTGTTCTTTGGAGAAGATTTACTCTGGACTTCAGTTAAATTCAAAGGTTTCGAGAAAAATTCTTGAATTCTAATTTTCTTGTCTTCATCCAAACCGTCAAGAAACGGTTTCAATTTCTTTTCCGTTGTCACTTTCATTAGCGTACCCAAGCTTTGAAATGCAGAATTACGAACATCCTGCTTGCTATCCATACACAAATTTGTGAGAAACGGCATGAAAAGCTTCAAAGTTTTGGTAGTATAAATCTCATTTTTGCTGTTTCCGAAAATGCGATTGAGGAATTGTGTGGCTTCAAAGCGAATATTTGGTGAGTTGTGAATTAATGATTTATTAATATCTTCTATACATGCTTCGAAAGAGGTCTTCATATAAAATTGACCAATAAATATCTTTTATGACTTTGTAAAACTAACCGATGAAAATGCAAAATCGATACAATCTCTGAAAACTTGGATAGCTTTTGAATTTTTCACCTTGAATCTATCTAAGCATACTTTGATGGTGTTTAATGCAAATGGAGAATAATGCTTCCTCAACCCTTTGCTTAGTTGAATAAGACATTTTGCGGCCAATTGAACTAGAAAAATATTGCAATCGGTTGCCATGACCTGTTGAGCTGTGTGATTTCAATGATTTCTACACCAATGATTACTTTAAGAATTGCTTGTATCAGATCGCCATATTTCGCGTCAGGGACCAGATTTACTTGAAATGTTAATTTATCAATAATCTCCAACGCTTCTTTACGATTGGTCCAAATTTTATCGTCCTATAACACAAAGACATAACTATGTTTAATAAAACATTATTTCGATACAAGTTTCACATAAATATCAGCTGGGATTTTGGAAATGATATCAACGGGATCCAAGAAATCAAATGGATCAATATCAGCAACATCTTTCACCTGAGAAAGAGGTTCAGAAAATATTTTATTTTCTTGAATTTTATGTGATTTTAAAAATCTGGTTGGCTTAATTTCTTTTCCCGAGACCTTATCAAATTCTTTGTTCAGTTCAGTAACCTGTACAGAATTAATCATTCTTGAATAAAAAATTTCAAACTTGTATAGGTTTAAGCTGGGAAAACAGAGAACTAATTACTAAGTCTCCGAGCCATATGTACATTTCAACAGTCAATTCTTTTACAGTCAAACGTACGGTCTTGTCTCTGTTTTCAAATAACTTCGGTAACGCTTTTAATAAATCCCTAACCGGTAAAATTTTAGGTCCAAATTCACTATTAAGTGTAAATTATAAAAATATAATATTAATAAAAAAATATACTGTAATATTTCCTTTAAAATTAATGTAGCATTTACAATGATTCTTGAAATCTTGGAATCTAAAGCTTTAATCAATTCATCTATAACTATATCATGTTTTTCGTTCTCAATAGTTGATTTTAAGATATCAAATGCCAATTCCTTTGTTTTTTGTCGACTTGTGTTAAAACATTTATTAATAATACCATCACAAATGTCACTGGCTGCTTTTCCAGCAACAGCAGCCTCTTTTACAAAACATAAAACAACTTCTAAAGCTTTTTCTTGTGCTACTGCATTATTGTCCCTTATCATACTTTTCATTAGACATGTATATGAATCAAATAACGGATCTCTTTCATTACTGGCTTTTGACATCTCATTAAGAGCTTCATTATAACCTTCTAATCTTATTTTCCAATTCTAAATTGATTAATGAAGCTACTTTTACATTAATAATTACCGTATGTTCAATTTTTTCTAGAATATTAATATTTTTCAAAATATTTAAATCATCCATTGTTCTTAAATAACTATTATTTAAACGATGAATTAATATGATATATTTATTAGTTGTTATTATTATGTTATTATTAGTAGTAGTAATTAACTAATTATTAGTTAAATAACTAATTCCGAAAATCAAATATTATGCATTGAATAAAAAATATCATTTTTAAATATTAATAATTATTAATTTATATTATTCTATAAAAGTGGAATAGGGTACACATGTGTTATTTTTTCAAATTATATCATAAAAATTCTCAGTAGAAATATATTAATATTAACTTATAAAATTATTGGTAAAAATCATAAATTAAAAAACCTATACATTTATGATAAATTTTTGTTGATTTTTCAAACATTCTTGAAACTGCTTTACTTTATTAATTCTTAAATATTCAATAAAACAAATGATAACAGCTTTAAAAACTTAAGCTTAAAAAAATTAGGCTTAAATCTCCAACTATTTCCATGTATCAGCCGTGGAACACAATAACAGTTACGACATCAGCTTCACCGATGTTTCCAAGCTGAATGTCCTGATCTTATTTTAATGATTATGAATAATTGCTCTACCTACTTCAGCATGTCCCAAATTGCAATAATAATCAGTTCAAATATCTTGCTTTTATCAGAAGGTACTTTTGAGTATCCATATCATATGTGATCTAATAATTTCCTATATAACCCATAGATTATCTCAATGATTCGTACAAGTTTTAAACTTAAACTAGTATATATTTAATTGCATTTGTGTTATGATAATATTATTGAAGAGACGTGGTTGAGAGTGTGGAATTTGAATCAATAACTCCATCTCATTTTAAGTTGAATAGTTCCACCAATCACCATAATTTCACATATTGAGCAATGTAGTGTCAACTTACCAGGAGTGGCAGTGTTTGAAATTACCATTAAATTAGACCTTTTCCTTTGAAGCTACAGTAACCGTGCGAGTTGTCTAAATCTCTTGCAAGAATTTATTATGCGAAGAATTTGAGATATGGATTTTTGTTTCCATCAAGATGGTAAACCTGTAAATTACCATGCCTTTATTGTAACCTTTCAAACAGGTGATTTTGAAGATGTTCAAACGAATTTCCTCCTCGATCACCAGTATTAACTCTAGGCTTTTAATAATGATAAAGTTCATTACCAGAGACTATTGAGGAACTAAAGTCTTCCTTACACCAAAGTTCCAATAGAATCGAAGTTTACCTTTCAATCGCTTCTTAATGCTACCAATGCTTAAAGAGCTTTCATTTTGAGCATATGTGTTAACAAGTTATTGTATTAGGTGTAGGCATAAGTTTTAAACCATTTTTCATCGTTGTTTTACTAATTCAAATATCAAATAACTACCGCGAAATTTTACATTGGTAATCAATATATTAAATTTTATAAATACATCAATTTTATACTTAAGTTATTTTATAAAACCGAAATATCAGTCTTCAAAATGAGTGATGAAAAATTGTACGTTCGGTGTTGCATAAGATTTGAATTTGATCAAGGAAAAATGCATCCCAGGCATTTAAATCAATATGTTCCGTTTTTGGTAATAATGCCGTTTCTCGCATTATATGTAAATTATTATAGGTATCGTCGACTCAAAGACGGAAATTTTGATGTTACCGATCATTAAGTTATTTTCATCTGATGGCCGTAGAAGGTGTTCGTACCCACAAAATTCTCGACTGAAAAGGAATATATTTTACCAACGGTTAAATTTGGGAGTGGGTCATTAATGATTTGGGTATGTATGCCATCCAAAGCAGTGGGATCATTAATTTTTATTGATGGATATTCGTTAATAATGGATAGGTTTTCGTCCATTCAAATAGGATTAACAGAAACGTTATATTTCAGGATGGCAATGACCCGAATAATACCTCAGAATTTTTAAAGGATTTCTTCTTTCAAAACAAAATATCAGTATTTGACTGGCCTTATTATTCTCTGGATCTTAATCCGATCAAAAATCTGTGGAATTATGTCAAACAAAAGATGAGGGGAAAATATAATTTTTACATTACTAATGCCTTAGGAAATATGGAAGACCAATTAAATCCCATCATAACTTTTAAAAAATTACTTAGAAGTATGCCTAAGCATTGTGAACATGTTTTGAGAAATAAAGGAAATAATAATAAGTATTAAATAAAATTTTCCGGGTTTTTTGTTTCTTGTGATATTTTTAAAAACATTAGAGCAGTAATATTTCCTAATATATTATATTATATAATTTTATATTTATTATCTATTTATAAATGTAATAAGATAATTTTAATGTTATTTATTTCAAAATATGATTAGATTTCACAAAATAATCTTACATTTAACATTTTAATGTTGTCCGGTTTTTTGTTTCCTACAGTGTACTTATATTAATATATTCCACACAAATTTATTTGATTAATTAAGAATTACTCATATTATAAACATAAATTTATTAATAAAGTAATTAATGCTGTTATATTAAAATTCTTAAATACTTCCTCAAATACTAAAAATCTAGTTACGCAATAAAATGTATTTATAACAGTTAACGAAATCTTATATGTTAAAACTAAATGTACGGTACATCTGTTCATAATCCAAATGATCATAAATTCAATGTATATTCAAGTGATGATGATGATGGTTATTACATTACATTAGATATGAATAAAATATTGAATAACCCAGTAAACATCTTGATTCATTCTTCTAAACCTAAGCAGAGAAAAAGAGAACCACTGATAATTAGTGATTCAAAAAATATAATTGAGATTCAGTCGAACAAGAAATTTTCGAATAATACGATTGAGATTAATGAAATTATGAAAAACAGTAAAACTTCCAGATTTCGAGAAAATATAAAGAAAAGAGAAATATTAGAATATGAAAAGGAAAACAACATTATATCGCGCAATGAAACCATAAATGAAGATAATCTTATGAAATATGAGTTTCATAAAAAATGTTCAAGAAAGGTTTCCTTAGACAATACACAGGATTCAGAAATCATTAATATTAAAGATACTAAATTAGAAAACATTATAAAGTCTGAAACCAATGTTAATAATAAAGTCAATTGCCAACGTAGAAATGGATGCTCATCCATTCATCTGCCATTAGATAATATAGAGAACGTTGAAAAACTAAAACTATACATTAAGAAGGTATTGAATAGAATGAATCTTGAAAACTTAGATGTTAGTCTTAAAAAAATTTTCGAATATGGAAGTAGTTCCAAAATGGAAATATTAGCAAATGAGATTTTTGACAAAGCCATTCAAGATGAGTCCTATTCTAAAATATGTTCTAGATTTTCAGCAATGATAATTCAGGAAGTTGATAATACATCTGAGTTTAAAAGTCTTTTACTGAAGAAATGTAAATCAAATCTTGAAACTTCTCTAAAAATACAAATGGATGATATTAGATATGAAGGGATGAAGAGAATGAATAATGAAAAAGGCAAAAATATAAAAAAGCTCTATTTGTCGGATATCGAAGACCAAATTTCAAAAGTCAAAGAAAAATACTTCGGAAATATTAAATTTATAGCAGAACTATATTTACAAAATGCTTTAGATGGAAAATTTATTCTGTACTTTATAAAAGAAATGTTTAAACGCACTACCGATGTTCACTCGTTGGAAGGAATTAGCATTTTACTTGAGATTTGTGGTGTGGAACTTGAAAGAGAACATTCTTATGAGGTTAAAAAAATCCTTAATTTATCAAATTCTAAAGAATTACATAGACAAATTGAAGTGTTTAAAGACTTTAGACTAGGTAAAGAAAAATCAACTAAAGCTCTGAAGACTGTGATTCATGAACCAGTTCCTGAGAGTAAATGTAAATCAAGTAAAGAAGGTCTGAAAAATATTGTTGATAGTTTTAAACAATCAAGAAAAGATGTAAAATTTTAATTATCAAAACCATTGAAAATCACTTAAATGATTTCAAAATAAAGGGTAATATTTCTCAAAGGCTTCATTATCGATTATGTACTTTATATTAATAATAGAAACTTATTTTAAAATAGAAATCTGATTTTTGAAAAATGAATATACAAATTCGCTCTAAATAAGTTCTGTTTGGTATATATTTAATTGTATACGTTAGTTGGATCTTACTTATTTTTAAGTATGCACTAGGTATTCATTAGAGTGTGGAGACTTAAGAAAAAAATAGATTGTGATTAAAAAGAATTTGTTTTTTGTTTCCTTTCTTTTGACCTTTTGACAATTATCCTTCAAAATGTAAGTTATTGTGGTTAAATCTTTTTAAAACAGATTCATAAGAATTAACAATTTTGACTTCAAAAACTAATTATTAAATATTAAAACAAATTTAGTGTAACTATTATTTTTTGAAAATATTTTTGTTTATTTTAATTTGTGTTCATTTTCATTATGTTAATTTTATTATAACATTGTAAGAAAATTTCCCAAAAATAAAAATTCTAATAAATTAAAATAATAATCTTTCAAACTAAAATAATTATTTAAAAATTATTATTATTAGCTTTAAGATTAAAAAAATATTAAAGTAACATGTTACTAAACATAGAATTTGTCTAAAAAATTATATAAAAACTATAAATGGTAAAATAATTAAGAAATAACATTATAATTATTATTAGAATTATTTAGTTACTACGAGGGAGATGCAAAAGCTCGTGTTCAAAATTATATTTATTTATTTACAACAATAACATTAGTCTTCAAAATAGAGTCCATCAGCTTCAATGATTTTACGTCACCGGTCTTATCCGGTCAAAGTACTTTTTTTGTTTTGATTCGAAAAAATCTTTACAAACCACCTCAATTTCAACTCCAGATTCAAATCGGGGTCCTCTGAGGAAGTGATGCATGGACCAAAACAATCCATAATCAGTTGACGCAGCATCAGGATTGTAGGTAGGATGAGGATAGATCTCAACTCCTTCCAGGCTTTCAAATTTTTCTTGGATTATCAGAGGAGTGTGTGGCTTGACCTGGTTCTGGTGAAACAATACCCGCTTTTGACGAAGGAGAACAGGATATCTCAGCTTAATTGCATTATAAACACGATCAAGCTGCTGGCAATAAAGGTCTACCATTTGGAGACAGTTCATAATGAAGAATTTCTTTAAAATTCCACCAAACATACAACAAGGACTTCCTGGCAATCCTGGATGACGTGTGATTGAAGATGGATAATAGCTTCTTGGAACCCACCGTTTTTTCGGCTATGATTGACTAAGTATATCCACTTTTTATCTGATGCAATAATAACTTTCTAAAAGTGAAAATCTAGCGAGTTCTCAAGAAGATTTTTGCACATATCAAATCGGTTCCCCGCTTGCTCTTCACCTATGTAGTGTATATCTTGTGATCAAAATAGAGTTGATATAAATGTTTGTTGTTTGATGTACACCAACATTTGCAGCAAAATTGCGTGAACTTGAAGAAGAATTGTCTTTCAAGGCTGTAACTAATCCATTATCCATTATCAGTGAAGGTCGACCTAAACGTGGCTTGTCTTCAAGGTTCCCATCGCCATTAATGAAGCGCTTAAAATACTTAGCAGCAGTCCTCTGATCAACAAATCCATTACCATACTTCCTTGCAAGCAATTCTCATGCTGAAGCCGCTTTTCCAATAGTGGCGCAATAACACTCTTATCTCAAATTTTGTAGAAGTCATCTTAATCACAAGATTTGAAAAATTTATTTTATTGAAATTCAAAACCTTACAGTCAATATTTCAATATTTAAACAAATGATAAATTGATACTTATATAAAATTATACATTTTAAACATAAAATGTAGCTATTAAATTTTGAAAATAACTTTAAAACCTTATTGGAATGTAACATTTCTTAATAAGATTTTTTGCATCACCCTAGATTTAATATAATGTGTGTAAATAAAATTATATAAATATGGTGGGTTCTCAGTAAAAAATCCAAACATAAAAAATTAATTATTGAGATAAAAGACATACGAAAAATATGGAGTAAAAAGATTAAAACATAAACTTATATTTTTATTATATATTTATTGTGAGAGTAAGAATTATGTTAGTTACATTAATATTACCATTTGTAATCAGAACTATTATTCATTTCTGAACAACGATATTTTATTATTTTTCAAGTAATTATGTTTTACCGAGTATTTATAATACACTTTTAAATCCTATAAATTATTGTTCATGAAACAGTAGCAATTAGCTACTCGTTCATATTAATTAAACCTTACAGATAAATATTAGGGCGCTAGACCCTCAGATAAAATAAGGTTTTTATTTTCTCTTCATTTCAGTTAAAATTATTTTTGTTTTCGTAGTTCGCATACTTATTATTCTAAAGAATCTTAAAGGACTTTTGAGGTACTTTAATTAATCGAAACTTTTGTAGTAATTACGACAGTTATTGAAGTATTAATAATAATCAATCTTAAAGTTGTGCACTAAAATTAATTTAGTAATTGTAATCACAAATATAACTTTAAAAATTTTTGTTAATTTATTAAATTGATTTTAAAAACAAACGACTTTTATGAAACCTTCTGTATGTCAAGTTTTCAGTTGTTTTACCTGTAAATAGGTCCACCGTGTGAGAAACCGAAAACTATTTTAGATTTACAATATTTTTAATAAAATTTACCAATAATTCAAATTAAAATTTTTCATCAGGTTCATAAAGATATTCTTAATCTCATTTCTAAATAAAATATTTAACACAGCCAGATATATAATATATTTTTATATTTTCTATAAATTTAGGTATATTTTTATAACTTATTTATTTCTTTAAATAACACAAGAAATTCAATATTGTTACCGATATCGTCACTAATTAGTTTAAATTAATTTTGAAATATCAAAGTCAACCTTTCTATTTTATTGACTTTTAAGGAGAAGAAAAATGTTTGTTGATATATATTATTTATTTTTAAAATGTTTTTTCAGATAAGAAATGAAATATCCAGTAAAGTTTATAATATTCTAAATTCTCCAGACATTTGTAACGTTATCTCATACAACCATAAAACCCTTGCACTTGAAAAATCTAATAAAAATTACTATAGAATTTCAATTTTTGACGTAGTTGAAAATGTGGAAGATATTTTATTTTTATCAGATAGAGAAATTTTATGTTTTCATACCTCAATAGTTAGTATTTCTTAATATAATTTGTAACAATAATATAAAATAATTGACAAATGTATGCGTAAAAAAGAATATTTTATATTATTAATGTATATATTAACTGAAATTTTTTGTGAAAATAATAATGTTTTATAAGCAATTTTAATTCAGTTAATTAATATAAAATTATTGAGGTACATAAATATGTAATGAAAGAAAATAATGAAAGGTTGATAAAAAAACGAAAATTCTAATATTTTATTTAAATACTAAAAAATAATAAAATTTTCAAAGTTAACTCAAAATATTTTAAGGTACATGTTAATATCAATCGGTTTATAATCAGGATTAGAAATCATTTTTTGAATAGATTTCTAAGTGATAAAACAAATAATATTTAAACGATTTTTCTCAGACCGGTGAACAGAAGATGATTCAGATCAAGTTTTTTGAACGGTAGATGACAAAAATACAAAGATGATGTACATTTTCATGATAATTTGTTTAAAGTGATGAGGCCAATTTTAAATTAATTAGTTCTATCAATTGTCATAATTTTACTTATCTGGCTTCTTGAAATCCCTACATTACCCATCAACAACAAGGAGTTCAGTTATATACAATATTTAAATTGTTTTTAACAATTTTTTAAGTGGTTCAATTATTTTTTGAAAAGAAAAAGTATGTGGTATGCTAGAACTCGGCTCACCTTTCGTGATGTTGGCAAAAGAATTCATTTATCAGCCAGAACTGTACAAAAATTGTGGACAAAGTTCAAAAATTAAAGGAAATTGTTATAGAAAAAGTAGATCTGGTATGCCAATAAAATCAAGTGTAATGTAAGATTCACGCTTCACGCTTGATTTCAATGACGGTTGAATTCGAGTAAGGCGCCTGAAAAATGAGAGATTTGTAGATTGCTACATTAAAAAGCATGATCAGCATATATAGGTTGCGTGAAAAGTTCTGAAAGCGAAAAAGAAAAAACGTAAATTTTTTATTTAAATTCATATTATTA
>JBBMKC010197220.1:0-14564 GCA_037834085.1 Bipalium vagum | reverse complement strand
ATTATTATTATTATTATTATTATTATTATTATTATTATTATTATTATTATTATTATTATTATTATTATTATTTTAATCATAATTTTCGAGTTTATATTGTGACTATTAAATATATTATTTTAAAAAATCAAAGAGATATACAACAGACCTTAATATAAATTATCAATGTATTTTAAAAAAATAAAAACTTTAACTATAAACTATTTTTATATAAATTTATAAGGCTAAACTGAAAATTGACAAAGTGGGAAACCCGCCCAATATGATAGAATGAATTAAATCAATATCTCTTAGATCAGCATCAATTATGATTCTGTATTGTCTGTATTAATAAAATTGAAAGATATTCTCAATACAGAATAAATTTCACATTTAGAATTTCAGAGAATTAGTTATTAAGAGGTAGTTATTTTATGAAACGTTGGTATTGAAAATCTCTGGGTCTGTCAGAAACTATTGGAAAAAATCATAAATAAGGCCAAAATGTAAAAATTAACTTCAGAATAATGTATCAAACTTTTAAAAAAATGTTCTTAAATTTTAAAAAATATTTTTTCTATTATTTAGTTATATTTAAATATAATATTCATTTTATTACGTGTTCTTGTCTATGGTCATTTATCTTTTATAACGAAAGTCTAATGATAGAATGTCTATAATGTTATATGCAAATAAGTGCTAATAAATTACATTTTAAGTCTTTGAAAATACTAAATCAATAAAAAAAGAATTTCATAAAAGTTCAGATATCTATGAGATTTTCACATAAAATATTAGTATTAGTATCAACAGTATGGAACTCCTTCTCATTACTCGCTTGATTTTTGAACAGGACATATCACAGAAGGTAAATTGGGAGAATAAGACCATTCCAAAGAGGCTAAAAGATGCAATCGAAGAAGAAGCAGTCAGCTAAAATATCACCACAAATAGTCTAAAAGTAATATGGCTTCTTTTTATAACATTGTATTAGTATTAACTGATGTTTCTTGACAAATATGAATTTCTAATAAATTTATTTTGTCAAAATTTACTGTTATCTTAAGTATTTTTTAACAATAGTACATTAAAAAATCATTACATTACACATCAACAGACATAATTTTAAAAAAATTAATCAATCAATAGATAAGTAGATTTCCAATTTTATTGATGACCATAATTTTAACTTAATTAATTAAAATGATGGCTTTAGCAGGAACGTGCCAGTCATATTTTATTGCTAGAGTTTTATCGAGGATTAAAGGCTACAGAAGTTATTAAAGCATACATGATTTATAGGAAACTTGTTATTTGTGAGAACAAGTATTTTCATTGATTCATTGGGTACAATTTCGATTTTTGTGATGCACCCAAAGATATGGTTTGGATAAAGACTATTGAACGCAGTTGATCCAGAAAAATCTCCTCAAACAACTCAATAAACAATAACGGGCAAGAGTCGTACAGAAATTTTTCAAAAACAAAGTACATGGGTCCCTCACTTTTTGCCTCAGCACAACAAACATCAAAGCGTTTTCCGAACGACATTGCTCTCCAGTCATCGATAACCTTTCTTATCAAGCATTATAACCTGTGAATGAAAAATAGTGCTTGTACACAAATTGTAAACAAGAAAGTATGGTTAAATCAAGATCAATAAACAACAAAACCAGATTTTCATCCATGAAAACAATGATTAGCGTTTGGTGAATAGAGAATTGTTCATTATGAAGTTCCACAGAGACAAAAGACAGTAACATCTGAATTTTACTGGTAATTTCAGTTGTTAGAAGCTTTTTGCGACAATCAATTTGAAAATTCACTTAAGTGATTTTGCAGCAGAACAGTGCTCGATCGCATACATCTATAAGTACAAAATCAGTCACAGGCAAACTTACTTTGAAAATATTCATATTAATAATATTGTTCTGATTCAGTCCAAACAGATTATCATCTCTTACGATTTCTATCGGACAGTATGTCTGGAATTTTGTTTAAGGATGATGTAAATTTGTGAAATTGATTCAAAGAATTCTCCTCTGTAAACCTGAGGATTTTTTCAAACGTTGGAATCAAAAAGTTACCTGAACGTTAGAATTGGTTATTGCATACATATTGAATTCAAATGTGTATTACAATATATTTATTCCATTAAAACCAATAGTATTTATGCTTTAAACTTAAGGAAATTTAAACTAAAATTATATCATTTATTTAGATTTCTAATTTACATCATTACAATTTACTATGAAATACAAAACATAAAACCTAGTAAAATTTCTTTGTTTACCAAAATTTTCAATCTAACCTGGTCTAATTTAGTAAGATTACAATTTTTATATTAAAGATAATATATCTTATTCTCCAAACCACTATTCTATATAATTTAGGTATGGGAATTGATTCTCATTACAATTTTTATATTAAAGATAATATATCTTATTCTCCAAACCACTATTCTATATAATTTAGGCATGGGAATTGATTCTCATCGTTTCTTTTTATGAAAATAAAGTCGTTCTTTTAAAAACAACAAAACATTTATTCCAGTCAAAATATTTTCCGTTGGCAGCTACAACTTTTGAGCATCTTTCTGGCAAAGAATGAATTTCGCGGTAAAAGAAATCTTGATCCTTTGAAGTCATCCTTTAATCCATTCATTTTTCTACATCTCCATATGAATTGAAGTACTGTCCAGGTAATGATAAATATACGATATTTATAATAATAATTAGTCTATAACAAAATGATTGGAACTGATTTCCATATTTAATATTCATCCTTATTAGTTTTTTTTAAATATAAATTAAATAAATAATTAAATTAATTAATTAAATAACTAAGTTACATTAAAAATTTTAAAAAAATTAAATAAAATGGAAAAATATATATATTATAATTTTATAAATTAATTAATGTTGAAAATAGCTTTATTATATTTAATCATATGGATAAGTCTACATCACTGTCGATTTGGCTAGACCATTTCCAAATCAACAGCCTAACGAAAATCCTTATCATCTCAATCATAAGCCCAATGTTTATAAGACTAATTACAGCTTAAATGCGGTTTATATTTCATTTGTTATCTGGGTCTGTTTAATTCTTAAAAGATTATCTGAAACTTGTTGAACTGATTAACTGAATGTCTTAAAATATTGTTGAATACAGAAAAAAATTATTGGAGATTTTCGATTGAGTATCCCTATTGATTTCCACAATGTCGAGTTATATAATGTTCAGTAATACGGATATAATAATATATGAGACATTGTTAGGAATACATTTCAATTTCAAATAACTGGAGAAATAACTAAAAAGCACCTTTCAAGTATAAATAGCATTTTGAAAAATAGATGATAAAATGCCTAAAAATTTTTACATCTTATACTTTATAAACATAAGAGCTTAGAGTATCCCTTAAAATATCTACTAATATTGATATTGTAATTTTAATCTTATAAATCTTTCATTTTCATTACAGATTTTCTTCGAAAACAAGATTTTTCTAACGTAAATAAATGTTAAATGACTGAGAATAAGTAATGCAGTTTTTTTGGTTTGAATCCAATGGTCAGTACAATATTAATTTATAAAGAAGATATTTGTGCAAAAAAAATAAATGTTGTAAACGAAAATTTTATAAACTTTTGATAAAGAAAATTACTTTTGAAAATATTAAATAAATAGAAAAATATTAAATTCTCTTAGAATTAAAATTAACAAAAAAGTAACTATAAAGCGAGGTATTACATGCATTATATCTATGTAATATCCTGAAACTTATAGATAAATTTCTGGAATAATTTTCTTAGAATATTTAAAGCATCTTGGATAATATAAATACTTTATAATATTAAGATCATGTGTAAATAGACTCGTAATTTGATATCAACTGCATATGGTCATTGAGAGAAATTCCAAAATTATAATTATTATCAAAAATTAAGTTAAATTAATATACCATTTATAATTTTTTAAGAGAAAAATTTTATTTCAAAAAATAACTAGAATAAGAATAATAATATTATTATTATATTTAAACAGTGAATATAGCGATAAATTAAATCAATCAATTTCAATAAAGGAAAAAACTAAAATATTGACTAAAATCAGAAAAATTAAGTAAGTAAGATTGTTTACGTTTATGAAACCCCAAATAAAATTTCAACCTAAGAACTGTTTAAATATCCAAATTTTATTTTAGAATAAAATTTACTTTCATTAAAAATGTGAAAACAAATTTTTAACCTAAAATTGAAAGAATGCTTGAAATTAAAAATCCTAACAATTAAAATATTCAAAAATATAAAATTAATTAATAGATTAATAAAATTAATAATAGATTTTCTTTAAATAATCTAAGAGTACACACTAACAACTAATTGATTTTTACATTCTTTTGTTGGTATATTAATCTACAAGTTTCTTAGTCTAAATAAAAACGATTCGCAAATTTTTCTTTATTATTTACAAAAATTTTCATGATCGCAAAATTTTTTCCACGTTAAATCTTCTTTTTGTAAGTGTACAATTCATAGAATGATCTAAAACATCCATGACATTTGAATTGGTACATGATATTAGCTTGCGATGTTTAAGGCGTTGGAGTTTTGACGTATGAAACGTTTACGTCAATTACTATCCATTCTACCTTTTACTTCTATACAATATGTTACAGAATATTTATTAAATCTTGTAATTTTATTTTAACTATTAAAAATTAGAATCAAATTCTCCCTTTTTTAAAAGGTACTGAAATTTTTTTAAAGAAACAACTTTTATAAATATTTACGAAAAAAAGTAAAAATTTTCAGGAAAAATATTTCATGCATTAAAAATGAAATGAAAGAGTAAGTTAAAGAAATAGTTTTTAAAATAAAAATACAAAAAATTAGATTAGCAAAATTTAATGAAAATTATATAACAAGATTCACTCTCCAAATTATACCTAGGCTTGTTAAGCGAAACGATTTCTCTATTGTGAAAATATCATGATGTCGGATAATTTTTTCAGTGTTTTCTTGAAATATGACTCACGGTTTATATTTTTAAATAATATTTACATCCAGGTACGGCCTCTTTATTGATCTTTATTTAATTTCTTTTGTTTAAATATTATAATTTAGACTTAGAAATAGAACTTTTTTTTAAAAATAAACAAAATACCCACATTTTAGTTGCCTATGAATTCAAACAAGGAATTCAAAAGCGGTTAGAAATATGAACGAAGCTTTCGGAAAAGGAACTATTGTCTAAAGCACAACAAAAGAATAGTTTTTACGATTCAAAAATGGTAAGTTTGACATCAGAGACCTACTAAATATCCGTAGACTTGCTGAGTTTGATGAAGACCTTTTGGAGTCTATTTTTCGAACAGATTCAAGTCAAACTACAAAAAAAATGGTTGATAAAATGAAATTTCATCACAGTACTGTTGCAGGAAAGGAAAATTCAGAAATTTGGATCATGGGTGCCGTATGTGCTCTCTGAGCAAAACAAAAAAAAAGGATTTCTCATATGCGCTTCATTACTTTCTCGAAACCGTTGTGCTATCCATTTCTAAACCATATTGTGGCGGGCAATGAAAAATGGTGTCTCTACATCAGTATAAAGCAGCGCAAATCATAGATTAGCAAGGGAGATCAGCTTATTTCAAGAACCAAAGCACAACTTCATTTCGTATCCCAGTTCATGAAACTTGTGTACAATCATTTTTGAGATATGTGGTCTTGTATTGTCGTACAGAATGATTGGTCTTTTTCTTTTGACCAATTCCGAGTTTAAACGTAGAAGCTTGTGGTTCGTTTCATTGATTTCTTCGACACATTTTTTGATGTAATTGTTTTATTTTGTTTTAGGAAGCTGAAGTGTGACCACCAAATCGTCACCATCTCTTTTTTGGTGTAAATTCGGCTTAGCAATGATCTAAAGATCTAACCACTGTCTAGATCCTTTCCTATTGGTGTACACAAGCTATTTTTCGCCCAATGTTACAATACGTTCAAGAAAAGGTTCCACTTTGTTGTGCAAAAGAAGAATTGTTTGACTGTTAATTCATGCAGTACTCATGAATCAAATTTTTTCAGCTTACCTATTTCTTTTAAATGGCGCACTACCGTTGTATGATCAATATGTAGTTTCTCTGCAATTTCATGAGTGGTTTTCTACGTATCAGCTGACGTTGCAGCTTTCAGTTGATCGTACTATTGATCGAGTTCGTGTTTCTCATCCTGCATACTTTCATCTCCGCTACGGAATTTAGAAAACCACCACAGAACTGCTCGTTCATTAGTTGTATCTGAGCCGAAAGTAACATTAATTTTAGAAGCTATCTAGCCTGCTTCAAGGCCGTTTTAAAATTCGTATAAAAATGATTTTGATTTCTCATCTTGCTTGACATAATTTTAGAGGCTAAAAAATTAAAAAGTAATTTAAACCAAATTTAAGAGCATTACTATATTAATCAAATTAAAGGTTCAACCTGATATAATAATTAATATTTATAAATCAATATATATTTAAACAAAATTAAAACAAGGGTGAAGCATTATTAAAACGACAATTTCTTTTGTACCAACCTAATACAAGCATGCTCAAATGTTTGCTTAAATCCGATGATCTTTTTATTTAATAAATTATGTGTAAGAGAAAAATCGATATTTCTCATCATTTCTTATTTAAATATTATGCTGTAACATGATGTGTCCCATTTTAAATACAAAACAAAAATAATATTAATTTAGATATGCACCTTTAAATTTAGCATACTTCCATCATTGTAACTCAATTTTTCCTGCTGCAGCCTAATGGGAATGTTGGTTTTTGAAATCAAATAAGACGCCAAAAACAATTTGAATAGCTACATTGTTGATAAGAGGCTTATTTGTGAGAAAGGAATTCAAAGGCATGAAAAGCTGATAATTGGTGAAAATCAAGTCTGTAAAAATATATTTTGCGTAATTATATGGAAAACATATGATTCAGTATTGAAGATGAGCGTTATATTTAGTTGTAAAGTTCAAAATCCAACTAATACAAATTATTTAAAAAAATGAATTTTTACATAGATAAAATAAGAAACAACAAAATTAATTTCCATTGCTATCTATGATCTTTTGCAACCTTATAGGTAAATTCATGATTCCTCCTCATAAAAACTGGTGGACTTAGACATAAAGAAATTGTCCAAGGCGTTTTTGATATTGATCTCTTTAGAAAATTCTTTTCCATTTAGATATTTTTGAAGAGACTTGAGCAGATGATAATCTGAAGGCGCGATATCAGGTGAGTACGCCGGATAAAGTAGAACATCCCATTAATTTAATTAATTTAGCCTTTAATTTTTCCTGTACGATTTTTGAAATATGGGGTCTGGCATTGTCATGTTGAATGATGACATTCTTTCTGTTTCTCAATATTGGTCTGGATTTTTTTAATTCTACCTCAAGTCTTCCTAATTGGTCACAATAAACCTGTCCTGTGATAGTTATCTTACGCGGTAAAAGATTGTAATATATTATTCCACGATAATCCCACCAAACAGACATCATAATTTGGCGAGGATGAAGGTCTGGTTTGGCAGTGGATATCGGCTTCTGGCCAGGCGTAAGCCATTGCTTTTTTCTTTTCATGTTGACGTAGCACACCTACTAATCATCTCCTGTTACAATTCTTTTTAAAAAATTATCGTTATTGAATCTTTGGAGAAGATAAGAACAAGTCAACAATCTGCGCTTTTTGTTGTTTTCACTTAAGCAATGAGGAATCCATAACCCTTACCTATGGACTTTGCCTAATTCATGAAGTTGAGTGACAATGGTAATGTGGGAGACCTGAAGGTGATCTCCCAAATGACGCGTTGTACACATAGGATCTCCCTCGATAAGAGATAGAAGAACATTGTTATCCAAATTTGATGAACTTCCTCCTCTTCTTTCGAAAAATATCAAAATTTCCGCCTTTAAATCTTCTAAACCATCTTTAACATTTATCTAGTGCTAGATTACATTCAGGATAGGTTGTTAATATGTTTTTAAATGCGTTTAATCTGGTTGATCCCTTTCTAAATTCATGTATCAAACAATACCTGATATGAATTTCTTCAGTATTCATCTAAAATTAATTTTATCTAATTATTTAAAATGTTGCTAAATTATTATTAATAAATCAAACTAATCAGTAAAACAACATGCTATTAACAAAAAATAAATAGTAATTATAATTTTTTTATTTATTGTTGAGAAATATGGTTTCAAAAATTAGTTTATAATAAGTTGGATTTTGAACTTTACAACCTAATAATATATCTGCTATCCAATGCAAGTTATTTCACAACTCATTCGGCAGTGTTTGTCGTAGTTTTATAATTTCTCGTTATAAATCAACAGAAAATTGAGAATTTCCATACATAAAGTTTCTCAATACATAGGGCAAAAATTTGTCAAACTTTATAACTGTCAATTGTTTCAAAATCTCGTAAAACAGTCCTTTGGCTCAATCTGCAGACTTATTTAGATATCCTTCAACTCGTATCTCTTCAATATCATCAATTATCTCTAGCCTAATGTGATCTGTATTTTCACGTTATGATCTTCAAATTCAAGAGTCTTGTACCAAATATTAAATGGTTATTTTTATGTTGAATTCAATAGAAAGAAAATAAATGATTACTTTTCCATTCGTAAAAATAAATCTCGCTAAACACATTTGGCGCAAATATTTTATAAATTTATGAATTTAAACAAATCTAATATCAATCTAAAGTTTTAAATTTTTATACATTTTTAACATTAATTTACAATCGGTAATTGGCAAATGCTTAGGACTCAATTAAGCATTCGAATCACAATGATTAGAAAACGGTGTGACATAGAAGGAAAAGAAAATTAAATTGTGTTATCTGAAAGAAATTTTACCAGGAAAGTTCCTGGTTTGATAAAAAAGAACATTAAAGTTAACATATTTTTATGATTAAAATCACAAATTAACTTGAACTAGTTGCCAGTGTTGCATGAAATGGTATTATGGAATTTAGTATGGTATTGTATTAATTGAAGAAAAAGGAAAAAGAAAACTTGCTTGACGATTCATTGAGATTATTGGGATTATTTGAAGTTACATAGACTGGCTGGCGAGTCACTGAGGAATTATTCCATTTGCTTTTACAAAACAAAACCCGAAACAAAACTCCACTGCTAAGAAGCATTATAATTCCACAAACTGAAAATAGTTTGAAAGAAATTTATTCACGAAATTAATTGCTAATTGTTTCAATTGATTTAAATTACAATAGCAATTATGGAACACAAATACTTTAAGAATGATTACCAAAACAAAGTTAGAAATAATTCCAGAAATAATATTTAGTTTCATTATTATTAATATTCGTAAATTTTGGATAATTAAAATGCACTTTTTTCAAAATATGCACATGAAAATACAAGTTTTTATTAATTAAAATCTTTTTATTGAAATATCATCATTAAAACAAACAAAAAAGTTTGTTTTTAGTTTCTAAACTGATTTCAAGTCTATTACCATAAATTGACATTCACGGCATTAATCTATCACTTTAGTTTGCTTTAAATGCAATATGTTGCCTCTTAATTCTTAGGGACATTTTGATTGTTTAAATCGATTTCAATGAAATTTTCAATAGCATCTAAATTAAATATTTTGATTATTTTTTGTTTTAATCTCTATTCACAGACATATCTGAAAGCCTACCAGATATTTATTATGAAATCGCTTATATTTTTCCACCGCGTCTTTTATACGCATTTGATTGTAATTGTCACTCGTTTCTCGTCTTTTATTGAATCGATCCAATAATTCATTCTTTTACAACTAAAAAATTCTTTTTAGCTGTCCCTTGATCTTATAAATGTTTATAAACCCAATAAATGTATTTCTTTTTATATACAAGATCAAAATTTCCAATACAGACATGTATGATAGATCATTCTTTTAAAGTGATTTAAAAATGAAATGATTCAGTTGTTTAACTATAATGTGTTTTCTAAAAAAAATCTCATAAATTTATTTCGGTTTGAGTTAATTCTATAAATAAATTTTATTATGATATTTATATACCATTTTCGTGTAAATAACGATTTTTACAATTGAATCACATGATTACTTCGATAAAAACAAGAATTGGAAAAGTCCGAAAATACCAGACGAGAAAAATGAAGTGTTATTTAGGTTTATATATGAGCCAGGTGGTACAATAAAAGATTCTGTGGAGATCCTAGGAATAAATTTTAATTCGGCTAAAGGTATTGTGCGAATTTATAAGAAACAGAAATAGTTAAGCAGAAACCCAAATGAGGAAGTGTACGAAAAATATTGAATCCTATCGTAACACAACAAATAGAAAATTTAATCACCTTCAATCCCAGTATGACTTTAATTGAAATGAAACGTAGTTTGGAGAATTCAATTGAAAATGATTTTCAAATTTCTGTCATCAATAAGTGCCTTGATATTAAAAATTCTTTAAAACTTTCTAATAGAGAGCTGAAATTTTTCTCATAAAATAAAGTTAACCAAAGATCATGCATTGTGGTTAAATAAATATTTCCTCAATTATTTTTAAAGTATATTATTTATTGATGATGAATGCTTTGTACAAATTACATTTGAAAAGGTTTCATACATGATCAAAGGTGGAAACTAAAGCAATCGTAATAGTTTCAACCGTAAAAGGTTGGGCTTTGTTATCAAGATCATTTATTGAATGAAATATCGTAAAACTATCAAATTCTACAGTTAAAGCTGTTATTTAATATCCCAATCCTTTAGAAAGTTTTGAAACTCTTGGCCATTAACTGGTAATAATATGATTTAAAATCATTTTAATTTTAATCAAAAGACAAATTCGAATTATAAAATTATTATGAAACAATTTTATAATATCAAATTTCAGAAGTATACAGAACCAAACCTGTAAAAACAGCGAAAAGTTTTTAAAATTATCGAAACATTTTTTTCATTTGAAATCAGACTTTCCATTACAAAGCCACAAGTTATAAAAATGGTGTCTTTATAACATTGCACAGAATAAGTATGAGAGTCAACTTGAAAAATTCTCGTATATTAATAGAATATAATATAAAATTTCTCAATGTATTAATTTTTCGTTTATTTTTAAGTTCTACTTATGAAATGCTGCTGTATAACAGTTCGTCGTCTTCCCGGCTGGTAGAAAATCATACACACAACGTAAGAACACAAAAGAAACACGACAGCCTGTTATTACATATTATTTAGCTGCAAATCTCCAGAATCCAAAATTGCGAAGAATAATTTCTTTGTGATAAAGTAAAACAACTTTTGAGGATCGATAAATTCTACCTTTAAAATAATTATATTTTTCCAATATATCGTGAAATTGGAATATTTTATCTAAAAAAAAACATTCATAATGTATGTTGTCAACGGGTTACATCCGGATTATATTATTCTTTGCCATGATTTTATGAATTTTTCTGTCATAAAAATCTAAGAACAATTTTTTATTAAAATTTTGATTTCATCAAAATAAAAGGAAAAGATTTTCGTTGTCTTTTACAATATTATTTACAATGGGATATCGATTTGTAAAATATTTTTTTTCATAGGTATTTATTTCAGTCATTTATTTATGTTTCATAATTTTTTAATGTGATGTAAAAAATGGAGATTAAATTATTAATTTGTAAAATTTAAAACAATTTTCTACAAAAATCCACAAACATGTACAAAAAATCCTTTGTAGTTTCTTAAGTTTTGAAAAAACATAAAAAAGAAAAAACGTGATGAATGATTGACTATCTAGAGAAAAATGTCTTGTCCTTTGTAATTTCAATAGTTTATTTCAATGGCAGCTGACTAAATGAACTAAGAGAAAATATTGGCAAGTATACGAAATCATTATAAAAAGCAAAACTAACCTTCAAAAAACTTTTTGGATCAAGAGATACATAATTGAACAAAATTAAAACTAGGTAAATTTTCTTCTCAATTTTCAATTTTTCTTAGCTCTTTTACAAGACTTAACAAAAAAAATATCAAATAGAAAAGAATTATAATATTGATTACACCAATAACCAACACGAAAGATCACCAAGACTTTTACTACCAAAGAATTCTCAACAATGTACAAAAAAAGACAATTTTCTTTTTAAAAATTAATGAGTAAAATTCTATTTTTAATTTAATTGAATTAAAATTAAATTATTATTTATTAATTGTTTAATTATTATTGAAGATTTGTCAATTTGAATATCAAAGATCATATTTAGTTTCACTCAAAATCTAAAATGATTTAAATTAAGTATTTTTTATACATAATCCTTTGAAAACCTAGAAAAATTGGTAAGAAAAAGTTAGAAATTATTACACATTACAGAACTTTTCAAATATTTATCTCTTCATTTAGATGGCAAGAATATAAATTTTTAAAAATTCACAATAAAAGTCGAGAGAAACTTGTAAAAATATAGGTCCAATTATACTCATTAAACTCTGTCACAAACGACTGATATCAGTATTTTCTATTTCAAATATTTTGTATTTTGATAAAAAATTTGATTTTATATTGCTCTTTCATTGTAAAGTTGTTTAAATATATCAATTTTAAATATTAAATATCAATATCTATTCAATATTAATTTTTTATTTTGATTTACTGTTAAATTTTGTTCACCTTGCATTATATATAGTATATATAATAAATTATACTTTAAATTTAGACTTTGAAAATCTTGGCAAGCAAAAAAGAAACTTAGCTGTTTTTTGTAAAAAAAGTTCAAATTAGTCAAAACAGCAGAACAAATTCAGCAAAAAGCCGAAACAAAATCTCAAAATGAATTCAATACAAGTGCTTCAAATGAACTTACAATTCAATACTGGTTTATTAAGTTTAATATCTGAAATGAACGTCTGATAGACCAGAAGCACCAAAGTAGACTTTTACTAGCTGATAACTAACATTTGTAATCTGACCTATAGAACTGTGTGCTGATCATACAGCAGTAGTTTACCATTCAGAAAAAACTGGGAAAGTGATGAAACTGGAAACCTACTTTCAAGTTATTTGAAATTAAAACAAAAATTTATTGGTTTGAAGCCTTTTAAACTTTTCAACACAACAAGAACCAATCATTTCTAGAACACGTTATTACGCATGATGAGAAAACATGAAACAGTCTGGTCAGCAGTTAGATTAAATCAAGTTTCGCAGCACTTTCAAAAGGCAAAATTAAATTATGATTTGATTGTCAACTGTAGGTCTTATCCATTTCAACTTCCTAAAGTGAAACGATACGATTACGCGAAGATTTATGATCAGTAAATCAACTAAATAAACAAAAAATTCAAATTTTATTTCCAGCAATGAGCAACAGGAAAAGAACCAATCTTTCTTAAAGTTAAAGGAAACATATTATTTCACATCTCTAAAGTAATGTTACGAAAATTTCCCTCCCCATTACTCCCTGGACCTCTCGTCTACAGATTATTTGTTTTCTCAAGTAACTTAATTATTTCCTTCTGATAACATTTCAGAAACCTGGCGATACATTCAAAAACTTAGCCACCAGAATTAGACTTTCATTTGACTTATCTCTTGTTAAAGAAATATTTCAAATAATAAAAATTATCAGTTTATAAAAAGATCAAAAACAAGTTCTTTTGAATCAGTCGAGTACTAAACCATAATTATTAATTTTGTGATGCACAAAGTCTGTCTTTTTAAGACTCTTCTTGTTTTTCTTCATTGTCTACGTTTATTTTGTATATATTATTCCTATTTTCTATTGCTTTTCTCTTAGACTCTCTTTCTAGTTGTTATAAATGATAATGAATTCTATTTGTGTTATTTATAGAACAGGCTATAATTACATAAACTTTCAAATAATAATTATTCATATATTAAAAGGATTTTCGTAAATATTGATTAACATTCGAAAATCAATTTAACAAAATTCTTTAAATATCTCAATAATCTATCTTTTGGTGTCCGACCGTAAAAAACTTTTGATGTATTTTTTAATCAACTATTCAGTCATTAATCAACCGGCCGAAAAAAAGTGCCTGATAGCAAAAGATCCATAACCTGGATCGGAAAAAAGTTAAATAATTAAACTAAAGTTATTTGAAATGTTCATTAACAATTTAAGTGAAGTTAGTTTTCAATTGTAAATGAATTCAAAAATAATTAAAATTTGTTAATTATTTTGGTTGAGACAAAAAGAATTTTTGATATTTATAAAAACATAGATATTTAATATTGTACAACCTGAATATTGTACTCACTGGCACTTTCCAGTATCTACTTCATTACAAACATGACTGATTTTATCCTTGAGCTCAGCGATTGTTTGAGGTGTGTCTCTGTACACATTTTGTTTTAGATATCCTCACAAGAAGAAGTATGGCGGAGATAGATCTGGCGAACGAGGAGACCACTCAATTGGACCTCGTCTTTCAATCCAGCGATTTGGGAACTTTTTGTCTAGTCAGTTCCTGACTTTATGCGAATAATGCTCATGTGTCTCATCGTGTTGTAAGTACTTACGACCTCTTGTTATTCTAGG
>JBBMKC010197209.1:0-14567 GCA_037834085.1 Bipalium vagum | reverse complement strand
GTTATAATTATGTGTTGATATATCTCGAGAATTCTTTTGTTCAAGATATAATATCAATTTTACGCTTTTCCAGTGGGTACCCTGTATTATTGATATAATGGTTTCACATGGTTAGACAACGAAGCAGTATTACTGGTATCCCTTATAGGAGTGTTTAAAAATAAATTATAATTCAAAATAATAAAATTTACGTTTGGTAGATATGATCGGAATAAAATAAAGTTTACAATTAAAATCCACCGTAAATTAAAGTTAAAAGGGACTTTGGACGCCATCAAAAATAAAATTAACTTAATTTTGTAAACCCATTGGGCGCCTTTTATCATATAATGAAGTCAAAAAGGAAAAAGCTTCCTTCGTAATTACATTAAAATATACTGAAAAGAAACTTTTTTGAAACCTTTGAAAACAAGTATTTTTAAGTCAGAAATCCAATTACCACTTTATTATAATAAAGATAAATCTAAAATCTTTGCATAACTCTATTTTTACACTGAAATATGTTACACCTTATTAACATATAATTCTGTTTTCTGGGAATTTTCAAATAAAACAAGTATTTAGTAAATTATCAACATTTATGGTGTCCTCTTCAAAGGAGTCTAAGTCACATATTTATTCCAAATTTTACATTCTATTTTTGGAATAGCATTCAGCACTAGAAGGGAATTTGTTTTAATCTATTCTACTGATTAAAAACCATAGTCACAAGGTAGTGACTACAGTGGAGAGAAAAAGAAGCCACAGAGACGTACCATGTGAATATGGTGTTTAACTTTTGTTTGGTTTGATTTTTGGCAAGAAATTCACGAATAATGAAGAAAGCATCAAATGGTGAAAAATTCATGAACAGTTTACCCATAAATCAGGTCGTATTTTATTATCTCCTCTCAAATGATACATTACGTGTAAATAATGTTCATTATTTATTATTTTATAGGTTTGAAGAACTCCGTAATGGACTATAATTATAAATGTGGCCTAGATTTTGGAATGACCTTGACTAACTCTGGTTTCGGTTCATTTATTCCATGTCATTTACGTGCTTGTTGACTTGTTTCCACTTGGTACTGATATTCTCATGTATCATTAAAGGTAATAATGTTTTCTAAAAACAGAATCATCCATAAAAGCCATTTCTTAATCGAGAAGAACAGCCTACTGTTTTCGCAAACAATTTAAGTGTTTCGGTACAAGTCATGGTGTAAAACGTCTCATTTCCGATTTGAGACGTTTTACACCATGACTTAATAAGATCCAATTGATATTCCACTTTATTCGCATATAATTATGATTGTCAGTGGGCCATTGTTTCCCGCCAGATGTTTTATATTTTTAATTTGCTCTTTGGTTGAATAAGTTGCCTCTCAGGATGTTTGTCATATTTCGATGATTCTCTATCTTCTTTAAAGTTTGCTTGGAGAAGTTATTAAAAGTGGCAATATTTTTGCATCATTTTCAGTGTTCTGAAACAATATATATTTCCACGGAGAAAATTTAATAAAAGCCCGTTGATCTTCAAATATTGAGATTTGAAAAATAGCTGATTGATGTCTTATACGAATATTCAAACAAGAATATCTCTTTTAATAAGAAACGTTATTGTAAACCTTTGTATTTTTATATTGAAAGTTCAATAAATCTATCCAAAATATTGGGTTGATTCGTAAGTTTGTGCGTTTTTTTTCTATATAAACTTTAAAAGAAAATTTAAAATATATTAGTTGTTTAAATATTAACAAGTTGCACACTATTTGAAAGCTAAGAAAGAGACGAGTAAGATAATTTTAATTATATTATGTTATATGTAGTTTGTGTATATATATTTAGAAAAAAAAGCATGGATAAATTAGCAATCTGTATACTTCTGAAACATTACTGAAAGCTGAATTTCAGAGACAGATGCTACAAAGAAAATATGTGAAGTTGAAGGTGACAAAGCAGTGTCCAAAGGACTGCTCAAAAGTGGTTCAAAAAATCAACAAGTGTGACATGGATCTCGCAGTACACGTCTGGATTCGGAAGCTATTCTCAAAGCGGTAGAAATGAATCCATCAATTAGTACGCGTAGATTGTCGGCTGAGACCGGAACATCACAACCATCCGTTGTTCGTAACATAACAAGCGATTCAAGCGCTTTTCTGAAGTACCACATGATTTGATGCCAAGTCAAGCTGAACGCCGTTTGTCGATCTATCGTCAATTATTAAATAATCCAAACGCTTTATACGTCGCATAGTCACGTGAAACGAAAAATGGATATATTTTTATAATCCGAATAGGAGCAATCAATGGTTTGAACCAGGACAGAAGCTCAAGGCTGTTCCAAAACAAGATAGGCTCGGAAAAAGATCATGTTGTGCGTGTGGTAGAACTTTGAGGGGATTATACACTTTGAAGTACTTCCAGATGGCCAAACCATTACTGCTGAGTTATATTCTGCTTAACTCGATCGACCAACAATTAGCCATAAAATATCCTGCTTTAGTCAACAGAATGCGGGTGCTTCTGCAACAGGTTAATGCTAGTCCACATACTGCGCGAGTAACGCAAAATAAAATTACCCAATAGAATCTTCTGAAATTCATTTTTCGGGAATTTTTAATGATATTTTATTGAAAAATTTTGAACAGAGTATCAAGTCTTAGTAAAATTGATCACAAAATAAGGTTTTTAATATTTTTTTCCTACTGGAATATTTTCACCTAAATGGTTTAGCAAATTAGTTTTGAGTTTCGTGATTTCTCCTAAAGAGTATATTACTCTTTCCCAAGTTTTAAAAGAATATCTCCTAATAATTTAAATATTAATCTGTTAATATTGTATATTTCCATGACTTTTTCCATTTGAATAATTTAATAGGTTTAAGAATAGAAGTGGGAGACTTCATTAATTTGTGATTAGCACATTACACAAGAGTAACATTTTAAGTAAGCGTTCATACCAGAGCTAGAATTAAATTTATGTCGTTTCCAAGGGAAAAATGAATCGAAGGAACAAAATTTTTCTTCTATGGCCTCTTTAGTCATAGTCACAAATGGAGTCTGATTTTTAAATTAATAATGATATCTGCAATTTGTTCACGCTGCACATTCATTATTATTTGTTAATTAATTAACTTATTGCGTCATTTTTTGCTAGAATATAATTTTTCTTTTACAACTTTTAAAAACAGACGGAAATTTTTTTGTGGCTTCGACCTTAGAATACGATATCTGTCCTTCTTTTTGGTGGTTCCTTAAGTTTAATGAAAGAAACCAATTTAGTTACGTTCTAATTTTAAAAAAATGATTTTTCTGATACATAAGCTCTTCAGAATGGTAATAAAAAGGCAGGTGTAAATGATATGACTCCTCAATTAACCCTTTGAAATATTCTAAAATTAAAACTAGCTAACTTAAAACTCAACGGTTTCAGTAATCCTTTTCTTCCAATTTATAACCAATTAATCGAAAACCTACGTCCGGTAAATTCATTTTTATTATATTATCAAAAGACCAAAAAAGAAATTAATTTTCAATATAGGCATCACATAAGCTCCTAAAGGGCCTTGCAATAAAATTATAAAAACCTGGTACAAATTTAGTTTGAAAGTATAAGTAAATATTGACAGATGAAATAATTAAATTGATTTACACGGTGTCTCAAAATAAACTTTACTTCTTTCATTCCTTCATGGTCCGTAAAAATAAATTAAAAATCCAAGTAATTTTTTTATACTTTTAGGTAAATATGGACATTACAAAAATTTTCAATTTAAATGTCATTCAAATGACCATAGCCTTACAACTTTGAGGTCTTCTTAAAACATGTTCTTATAACATAGAGATTTGTTCAGAAATGTTGTTTCAGTTGTAAAATTGTTGCTGGTTAATTTGCATAAACTTTACTCTTAAACTTATCCTCAATAGAAATAGTCAGGATTCCTCAAATCGGGAGATTTGGGAGCCAATCAAAACTATTGAAACGAGAGATTACAAGAAATGAAAAATTTTCATCTAATAACGTAATTGATTTGCAATTTGAATGAGATGTGGCACTACCTGGCTGAAAATAAATATTCTCAACATTGAAATTAATTAGGTAGGGCTATAAGAATGATTCGATCATGTGTCGAAATCGATTTCCATTCACTGTTTTCGAAAAAGTAAGAATTAGTTAAAATTCTTGTCAGCATTGAATACACACAGGTAATTTTGATTAAATAATTCTCCCTCCTTTAAAACATACGGTTTCTATGTTGCCAAAATCCAATTTTTTTCTTCCAACAATTTATTTATCTATTTATTATTAATATTAATATTAATATTAATAATAATAATAATAATAATAATATTATTATTATTATAAATACTAAATTCTATTATCAATACAATTTTATTTAATATATATTAAATATTTTTAACAAATATGAATTTTTTACATAATTCTTCTAATATTACTATTAATATTGTACGCTATGATATGCAAAAAGTATAAAAAAATCTTAAAATTTGTAACAAAGATCTTTAATAAAAATTGGGACTGAAGAGTTAAGAAATTTTGTAATTTGAATTATTATTTTTCTTAATAACCAATATCTAAATAATAAAAGAAATAATGATATAACTATAATACATTTAAATGCTCAAAGAAGTAATAATTATGAAAATATTCATTTTCCAAATTTTCTTTGAAATCCACTTGGTAAGCACAGAAGAAATTGTTATCTACTTTCCAGCAAGGGAAAGTGTTCATTAGTATTACAGGAATATAAGTGACGATATTTCGTCTCATCTCTACAATGGAATTTTGATTAGATTTTCATTTCAGCTCGATAATAGCATATTTGTAACAATTTAAGGAGTTTTGATCCGTTATTATGATCATGAAATTAATTAAAAAAAATTGTATAATTTTGGAATGAAATCCTATTTTGGGAAATATTTCGTTGTTTTAATTTAAGCTTTAATCTGGCTGTGAGGGATGTAAAATAATTTTACACATTACCAAAACTGAATTTGTTTATTAATTAAATAATTGTTAATGAAGATTTCTCCGAACGATTATTTTGTTTTCAATGATTTTTTCATAGCTTATATTTTGTTTTACTAAACAAAAGTGGAATGTCGATTTGAGGTGCGTTTTTTGATTAAATTATTATAATATTTTATTTAAGATTAATTTCTGATAGTTTGGTTAGGATATCATTGATATTACTTGAAAGAGTTCAAAAGTTATAAAGCAGTGCAAACAGCTCAAAATAAAAGTTATATTTGTAAAGTCATTAAACAAATGTATTGCTAAATGATTCAAAAAATTTAGTTGACTAAAGCTGATAGTTTAGTTCCAAGGCAACATTAAAGAAACAGACCAAGTTCTAAATCTGACCAAAATGATGATGCAAAGAATTCATGTTAAAAGACCGGATTGGAAAAGAAAAAATATTATTTCAAATTTCCATCTATTTTAAAAATCGTTTATGAACAACACTTCACAACATTTTGTGATACCATAGCAACAGTAGGAGTATAATTCCTTAGTCTTCCGATAAATGGATTTTGAAATATGAGAATCATCTGAAAAAGTGTATTGACCTTACGGAATGTTATACTGAATAATAAATTTATCTTTGAATATCAGTGCTGTTTTTTGTTCTATTTTAGTTAAATTCCTTTTATTGGTATACTTCGTGATAAATTACTATACAAATCTTTGACAAATTTTAAAACTAATTACCAAAGTCTGCGTTCAAACTAAAATTTTCGAATTTAAATGATTCAGGTTAATAAGGTATGAAATATCAATAAAATCATCAATAATGAGGAAGTGGTTCTATTGCAAGCTTGGTATTTTAACAGTCAGGCAATCACTTATAAAATTCTAATATTAATCAAAAGAATTTTCTTAACATTTCTTTGAAAAACTTTAATTTCATATTTTGCACAATAATAATGATTATTAAAATGAAATTCAAAAAATTAATTATATCTTCGAAATAATTATGATTTTTATGCAATTAAAATAATATTTTCAATCATTACATTTAAATTTTTTCACCACTTATTGAACATTAAAAAATTGTTTTTCATACTTCTCTCTGTTTTTATTATATTTCTATTAACAGATGAAATTATGAAATTTATTATTATTATTATTACCATTATCATTATTATTATTATTATGATTACTTTTATGATTATTGCTGTTATAATTGACTATTGATATTATTACATTTATTCTTTATATTATGATTATTAGCTGCAATATCAATAATATCAGAGATAGTTCAAAAACGATAAATATGTTAAATCATAATAATATTCAAACAAATTTTCATAATTTAATAAACCGATATAAATTACCACAAAATTTTTAATAAACTTTACAATTTTAAATCATAACTTTTTTAAAAAATTAAATATAATAATAATTATAATATTAGGCATTTTATGAAAATTCAAAAATATGCTTAAATACTATTATTATTCTTATTACGATTAATAATAATTATATTACTATTATTGATTTCCATAATATTTGTTATTATTATTATTATTACTAATATTATGATGATTATTATTTCCATACTATTTATTATTATTGTTATTATTATTATTACTACTATATTATGGTGATGATGATTATTATTACTATTATTGGTAGTATAATAGAATCTATTAAATTGAATTTGAATCATAGAATAAGCGAAATAACAGATTGAGGAAAAACGGGACAATTTTCTATGCAAAATGACGGACATGGAGTAAAACAAGAGAACAATAATTTGTATCTTTTTCAAACGAATTACGTGAAAAAAATACATAAAAATAGTTAATATAAGAATAACATTAAAATTGATATTGAATGAATGAACAGAATTCGTTTCCTGCAAAAGTCTTGTGAGTACCAATTTTGTTAGAGCTCATCAGAATCGCGACTTACACAATGGCTGGTTCTGAGAAACGATGTACAATGATGCCTCTTTTCCATCATTTTCCAGTCAAATCACAGATTGACCTACAAACAAGAAACTATTTTTAGTTGCGATGAGAGAAGGGAAATTAAGACTTGATTTCAATTGGTAAAGACAGAAACTTACTTTTAATTTATAAATGATAAAAATTGATTTCATTTAAATCCGTAATTTATTATTGCAAAAGTAAGATTTTCTATGATTTTTTTTTCTTAATATCAATACCAAGGAATGAAAAATGCTCATGTTTTTTTTCCACCCATTTTTTTCTTCTTTTTTACTTTGAAACGAAAAATTGGGATTTTTCTTTTTTTCTTCATGATGACATCATTGGTCATTTGTGAGAAAGGCAAATATTTCCCTTGTTCTGGAATGATATAGGAAATAGAAGGAATGACATAAAAATCATCATATCCGGCAAAGGGTTGGATGTCTCCCTATAATTATCTTTATTGGCATGCAAAATCTCAATTTTTACTATTGAAAAAAAAATTCTTTTTCCTCCTTCCAAGCAGAAATTACCGTACTATAAATGGATTTTTTACGTGTGCCCCTATTCACCTTGCCTATACATCTTTTATTCTTAAATTAATGGTTTGTATGTAAAATAGTTTTACGACTTTTTAAAATATATAAATAAAATATATAATAAATGAGTTTTAAGATATTTTTAGGAAAATAATATTTTGCAGTTAAATATACTTTGATTAAGCATATTTTATATATTTCTGGTTTATTATTTATATTAATTAAACTAATTACAGGAAAATATATCAAATTAATGGAAAGAACCAAAGATTCAGAAAGGAAAATTAAAATATATCTTTTGAATTATTATTTATCATATTATTATTATTAATAAAATAAGATACTTAAAGATGTATATTAATCGTTATATATTATGGATAATATTAAAAGTTACTATTATTATTATTAGTTCCACATAAAATTTGTTGTTTTGGAATATTTTATAATAGAATATGCCTTTATTTATTCAAAAATGAGATTTATCATTTATTGTTATTACCATTGTTATTGATATTTCCATTGTTATTGTTATTATTACTATTATTATTGTTATAACAATGATAATTAATATTTGTTATTATAACTAATTTTATTATTATTTTCAATATTTATATTTGTTTATTAATTTTAATTTTATTTTTATTATTATTATTATTATTATGAACTTTAAAGTTGTGTTTTATCAAAATAATTCCATATATAAAATTAACAAATAATTTTTAAACAAAAAACAAAATTTTTTATGTTAGAATGGAATTTAGTTTTTATTATTTAATTGTACTATCAAGACAAAAACTGAAAGATTTTTTTGTAATGGATAATTGTATACTAAATTTTTTATTAGGTTTTTTTTAAAAAAAAAATACCACTAACACTGGATAGTTTTTTTTCAAAAGGCAATCACAGAATGCAATTTATTAAAAATTATAAAAAAACAGTTATTAATAAAATTGCTGAAATTCATAGTACAAAATCGAAAATGTTGTCGGAATTTAATAAATATTCATCGACAATATTGATTATTTTCATTTTTATATTTATGAATTAGTTATTGATTTATCACATATTTATTTAAAAGGAAATTATTATTAGAAAAATTAATTATTAAAAATCAGATGTCTAGTTTTAAAATAATTACTAAAGCTTAATGAGGAAAACATTTTTTTGTTTAATATTAAAAGGAAATTTTTATAAATATAATAATATTAATTATAATAACAAGATGAAAAGGAAATGGGAATAAAATATCTTTATATGATTGTTTTTGTTCCCATGTTTTTTGTTATTGTAATATTTTGCAATTATTTTAATAAAAATAAAATAATAATTACAGATAAAGATATCACCTGCTATAGATTATTTTTCTGAAGTGTTTCGTTTTAATTTCAATTGCAATACCCAATTTTAATATGGATATAAACGTTTCTTTTTTCCAATATTTTTCCGTTAGCCGTAAATAATTTTACACAGTGACAATATTTTCTTTTTCCTTTTTAAAGAACCAACAAAAAATATATTTATTGACACTTACTCTTTCCATGAGAATCTGTTGCACTTTTTACCATTGTCTTTTCTGAGGGATGAATTTTGGATTGACAACCTGTTGCTTCGTTGGCTGGCCAAATGTAACACAAATTCCTCACTTTAAAAAAGATGATATCATTATGTCAAAAATGTTCACTATTTTTTTAAAGTTTTAAAATGAATTTTTCTCAAGGTGAACAATCCAAAAATTTGTCATATTAATTATGTAGCTATTTATTAATATTTATTACTTCGAAAATAACCTTAATTAGGTCGTGAACTTAAACAACATGAAAAATTCTTATATTTTAATTTGATGATATTAATGAATTTATTTATTCATAATAATGGGCTTCAGTCAGTTATTGGAGCTAGATAAAAAATAATTTCGTTATGTACAGTGAGTCCATAAAGGATGGAAGTTTTGAATTTGATGGCAGACATGTTTAACTTAACAAAACCATTTAAGTTTAAAGTACAAATAAAAGTAGAAAAAGGATTATTTATTAACCACATAGAAATAAATTATATGAAGGGTTCAAATATATTACCATTTGCATTCTCTAGACATTCTAATCTTGTGTGACAGTGTGAAACAGGGCTAAAAAATTGTTACTGGTCAAGCTAACACATAAACGGATTATTTCATCTCTCAACACGGTTATAAGTAATGGTTTGTTTAGAGATCTCTAAAAGTTTACCTTTTAGCCATTCAGTATCTATTAATCCAGAGGGTTCAGATCTGGAATTCGATATTCACGCAATATTAAACTCTAGACCAATTACATGTCCTAAATTTTTTTTGTTTAGGAAATATTTGATAGTTGAGCTTTAATGTGCAGGTACTCCATCTTAATGGAACGTTATTCTTCTAAAAACAGGTTTCTGTTTAAGTTCAGAGATAACATGTTTTAGTAACTTTTCTTTTTAATTCATGGCACTCACAGTTTCTTTAAAAAGAATAAGATAAGACTAAATTTGGGACTCGTCCACAAAACAAAGTTGCAAACTGAAGCAGCTTAACTTTATTAACATCATGAAAATTTTTATCTAAACTAATTCTATATGGCCAAATCTTTAATTTCTTTGTATAGATGATCTTTTCATGCTGATTTGTCTCGAAATTTGACTAACGGAAGTTAAGCAAAAAAAAATTCCAAGACCTACTTCAATAGCATTAACATTTAATAGAGGCCAATTCGTTCGAGGTAAGTCTTTAAGACTTCCAGTTTGGAAGAATTTGGTCATTAATTTATGTACTGTTGATGCAGTAAATAAGCTTTTTACCAATTTGTGAAGTCTCTTGTATTCTCTTACATATCCTGTATACCTTTTTACAGAAAAATGTAGCATTCTAAAATTTCTATTTCCATCTTCGTATTCATTATTTTAAACAAAAATAAACGCATTTTAAAAATATTGTCCTCGCACATACCATCTTTATTAAACAATAAAACAACACCAATGAAAATTAAATTACAAAAATTATCAATCAAATTTTCTAGACTTTATTGGTATTAGGTTGTCCAGTATGAAATTGCGGATTTTCAATATTATTTTAAAAAGTCAAAAACAGCTTGTAAATAAATTTTATTAATTAAAACATTTCCCATCGCTTTTGATACACTGTTGCCATCGGGATAATAACTGCTTAATTCATTTTTGGTAAAACTCCAAAATTCTTGGATCGAAAAATTGAGCGATGTCCTTTTCGATGGCACCTTGGTCCTGGAAAATTTTATTAGCCAGAAATGCATGCATATGCTTGAACAGGTGGTAATCTGTAGGTGAAAGATCTGGGGAATAGGCTGGGTACATGATTTTAAAAGACGAAAAATAATTTTAAAATAAAATATCAGTTTAGAAACAATAATTAAATAAAAAAGATGTTTAATGGTTCTTTTGAGCATTAGTTTCAAAATAAATTGTGTAGAAAGATCAAGCACGAAAAATGATCGTCAATGAATTGTAAAAGATGGCAATACATAACAGATTAAAAGCATAAAATTCAAGTTTCGGTAAATCTTTTCATGAGCACGATATTGGAAAGTACCATGTGTATATCTTTGTTTAATGAACTTGAAAGAGATCGTTACAATCTGACAATAAGAAACATTCTAATAATTCTCGCAAAAGCCACAACAATGTCAAAAATGTCCAAGGAAATGTGATGAAGAATTGGGTGTAACTCAAGAAATCTTTTCTATCTACATTTTCCGTTCCCAAAAGAATGAAAATTAGTTTCGCATGAACTAAATGATATAGAAAAAGAATGGTTAATAGGTTTTCTCAATAAGAAACTTTGTAGAAATTAATATTGTCTAAAAAGTAAAATGTCATAAGTAAGTTATGGTCTTCAGAAAATATCTGTCAAAA
Organism: Bipalium vagum; assembly: GCA_037834085.1. Taxonomy (NCBI): domain Eukaryota; kingdom Metazoa; phylum Platyhelminthes; order Tricladida; family Geoplanidae; genus Bipalium; species Bipalium vagum. Next base: position 3,184 of record JBBMKC010197209.1, on the reverse strand, counting down.
AGGCAAATAACATGATAAAATATCAAATCTCCTTATTTAGTAGAATAATGACAACAAACTTTAACGTGAACTGATAGAGCCTATCAAGATTTTTCCTATACCAGTAAAGAAAAAAGAGAAAACCTCCTTTTCTTAGAAATATCTGATTGAGAACTCTATTATCTTAAAGAATAAAGCGCAAAGTGAATTATTGGAACTTCTAACAATATCTGGTATTAGATCATAAAGTATAAAATGCATAGAAGTAATACCATTGAAATCTTTAACAAGAAGCAATGGAATTAATAAAATTAAGCATCTCCAGCACGGATACACCTTTGTTATCTCGTCGGCAGTTCAGAGAGGCTTTATCAGGAAATTCTGGTTGTATATAGGCACTTTGGACAGCCTCTTGGAATTGGAATTATTTTCCTTTTAAAAAGTTTTCTAAATTCTTGAAAAATGGTAGTCCTTAGTGAAAAGTCTGAATAATAAGGATGATGATGAATGATTTCAAAATTCATCTCCAGAATTCCTAATTGAGCATATGGACAAGTATTATAATGAAGCAATATTAGTCTATCTTTATCGACCAATCTCAGATGTTTTTTGCAATATTCCTCATCATTTCGTCCAATTGAATGCAGCAAACGTCGGTTGTGATTAAGTGACTTTGTTTTTTTAATAGTAACCACCAGACTGTTTTGATTCGTTTGTTTTTTCGATTTTAGACAATGTTTTGGAGGTATATCTGTATCTAACCAATTTTCGTCACATGTAATAATACGATGCAAAAATAGACCACTTTTTTTCCTTGAGAACCCAGAAATACATGCATTGAAATATTTTTACATATGGATTTCTGCTATTTCATATGAAATCCATGGATGGAGTTTTTGACTTTATTTGAATCGTAAGTGTTCCAAATGGTTGGGATAGAAACATTCAATCTTTCTGCCAATTCTTTGGTAAATTGAGATTGCCTTGTTCTATAGCTTTCAATTCATCATTGTTGACTTTGATGCAGGTCTACCTATTTTCATAGTAAAAATCACCAGATTCACTGGATCCCTTAACATAGTTTAAAACATAAACATTTAATTAAATATGACATTTAATTTCAATGTTTTAATAAAATATGAAAACATTCACCCACCCAATATTATCAATCGCTTTATTAAAGATAATTGATTTTTTAAAAACTTTGTTTTCAGATAATGTTTAAAAGTTTATGAGAATAAATTTTACCAAGGAACACTCTTAAATTTATTTATTAAATCTATTAAATATATGAAAAATAAATATCTTTTTTATCCATCGAGGAGCAATTAAGAATGTAATATGATAAGAGTATGGGCCTTCATTCATTCACATCTTTTACTTAATTACCTGTGCTAAGTAACTCAACTATTAAAACAAATTTAATCAATTTTTTATTTAATAATTTCAGGCTTATTTAAATTTTCACAATATTATATAAATTAATAATTGAATGATTATTGATTTATTTCATTTAATTGATTAAATATTGTGCTATATATTTTTTCTAAGTTTATTAGAGTTATGAATTAATAAATTTTATTAAAATTATGAAACTCTTATAAAGTTAAATAATTTTACCATCGCGATTATTTTCACAAATTAAAATTATCACAATCATATTTATTAAAAACAATATGAAATTTTGAAAAATATTTCATTACTAAATAAAGAAAATTATTTATTTATTTATTTTTCAAAAGCAAAGTTTTATTTTCTAAAAAGAAAATAATCAAAACATCCGTAGAAGACAGAAGATTGAGAACATATAAAATTTTTAGTCAGTAAAACGGGTAACAGATAACAGACCATTTTTTCAGTCAAATAATAAAGTTATATTGACAATGAAATTATATATAAAATTAATTAATTTTTGCTCTCAAATCATTTGTCTATTTTATATAATAATTCTAATCTATAAAAGCTAATTAAATATCAGAGAAACAAAATTGGATTAAACGGAAACTTGATTTTTAGAGAAACAAACTTCAAAAAGCTTTTCTGATGATAGAGGAATAGCGTTTAATGTCTGAACAAAGTATAACGTTTCCCCCTCGAACTAGTTTTCATTGAATCCTAGAAACTTAATCAATTAAAATAATTATGATTACTAGTAAGAATGGACATAAACGTAGATTACAACATTTTACGATTCTTAGGATTCTTTTACTTTGTTATAAATGCAATATTGTCTTGCGGAATATTTTATGGAAAGTCACTGGTTTTCTAAAATCATGTCGCCTTAATCATCCCAAGCTATCCTAATGTAGACAGAAGGCTCATTAAAAATTTCTTGCCATACGAGGCCTATTTCTTTTAAATATTAGATTGGAAACTAAGTTCTTCCCGTAAAACATTTATTAGATAAAATATTATACAACATCAAAAACATTTATGTAACGTAAATAATGTTGTAAATGGTTGCACTAGGTCATCGTGTGGATGCGCCTTCTCAAAATAATCGTCCCCATTTAGTTGGTAAACATTCAAAAACTAATTGAAAGAATTGTTATTTTATGAATTGATCCATCATATGACATCATGACATCTATTTCATCAACACTGTTATAATTTTGTTCTCAGAGCATTTTTTGGTGGGGAAATCAAAACGAAGTAAAAGAAACATAATTGATTTCACATTTACTAGCCAATCTAGTTACAGGATAATAAAATTATACTTATTTCCGGACGGAATTTATAACATTATTTATTTTTCATAAAGTTTTCTGATGCTGTACAATATTTTATATAAAAAATGATTTGACAGAATTTAGTTTCCAATCCAATATAGTCAAAATATATTATTTATGTAAGGAGTGGTTCGAACAATTAGTTTTGGTGAATTTTTTAAAATAAGTATCTCATACTCAGGTCAACGATTATTAAATTTTTATATTTTAAAAATTTTAAAAAAATATTAAAATAGGTTACAGTTTTTAAGGGTTATTTTATTTTTTAAAAAATATTTAATGCATAAATTGTAAATAATAAGGGTAAAATATATTTTGATACATTTTTAAAAATTAGATTCTTTAATAAAAAAAGGTAAAGTTCATTTTGGAATGGATTTTTGATAATGAAAATTATAGTAAAAATAATAATAATAATAATAATAATAATAATAATAATAATAATAATAATAATAATAATAATAATAATAATAATA
>JBBMKC010197198.1:0-14569 GCA_037834085.1 Bipalium vagum | reverse complement strand
ATTATATTTATTTATTAATATGATTATATTTATTATGATTAATATTATTATAACATATATATTGATATATTTATTATTACTTTTATTATTATTATTATTATTATTATTATTATTATTGATGTTGTTGTCTTCTTAACCCATTTGTATCATAAACACACCATTAACAAATCTATTATTAATGAAATACAATTCTTCTTGTACAGAATTTCGTTTTAAAGTGTTTAACAATTCCAGTTAATGCTTTTAATAAGATCAAAAAGAATCATCCTGGCGGCCGTCTTGTAAATTATTCCACAACGTCGTCGTTATTTGATCTTCTCTTAATGTGAGGTAGAGGTTGGCTGTACATTTTCAATATATAAATAATACAGCTTTCAAGGAGAATCCTCTTTTTAACAATGGTGATTTGACAGAAAAAATTAAAACAAAAATCTATGGAAATTTTTTGCCAAATTGTTGTTTACAACAGTAATGAAGAACAATTAATTCCAGTAATTAATAATAAAATTATTTGTGGGACAAAAGCAGAACATAATTTGATTATATAATCGCCGAATTAAATCAATTATTTCCTGCATTTTTAATGATGCTGAGTAAAGATAATTAATCCATTCGACCATTTGGACGGCTCAGTTTACCTTGATGCTCAATAGCCGATCTGACAAGACGGATTCTCAATAAAAACTAAGAAATTATTTATTTTAATTTTATGATTATTCTCTTTTCCCCATTAATTTGACAAATTAATTCATAATAAATGCTTCTCCTTATTTATATTCGCGAAACTGTCAAACATTAAATCAGATCAGAATTTAATAATTGGCAATAATTGATCATTATCGAATTTGGGTCATTTATTTACATAGTTGGACAGAAGAAATTTGAGATAGGAAAAAAATGCTTAACAAGAATATGTACAAAATCTTTAATAAGATTATTATTTAAGCGGGCCATGAGAATTTTTAAATTTAAAATCATGCTTATTTTTTAATGGAATAGCTGTATTAATATTATAATTATTAAAATAATAATTATTTAAAATGTAATTAAAGTTATTTGATTTTTCCTTTAATTTAACTGACGAAGTGGAACAGAATATCAGCGCTACAGCCGTTTTATCTTCTGTTATTTGAATTCACAAACAGCTTCAAGAAAACATTCTTAGTGCTAAATGAAATTTATTATAATATTTAGCTAATTGAAGAGAGCATCTTAAATAAAGCGCAAAACAATTATCCATAACAGACTTCTTTAAAACAAAGTAAATGTTTGTATGTTTAATTAAAAAATATTTTAAAATCAATTTTCTTTTTAAAAAATTAATATTGTAAAAAATTTATTGAATAATTGTATTAATTATACTTCTTTTAATAGGTTATATCGGTTATTACGATAATTTTTCGATGTCTCGACAAAATTGTATTAATCTAAGTTCACTATAATTGTATATATAATTAAAATTAAAAGATTTTATATAAATACATTTTAATAATTTGGTTAATAAATAATAACTTTATATATATGGAATTTTAATGTATTATTTTTATTGAAATTACTATAAGGTTTCCAATGTTTAGATGTTCGGATTTTGTGATAACATTACAATTCTTACAATTACGAATTACAAACCAATAGACTTTATTTATTTATTTTTATTATTATTTATTATTATTATATTAAATATTTATAAAAATAACTTATGGGCTTAAGCTCATTCGAGAAGAGCATTGTAGAAATTATTTCTCAGTTAAAATGATAACAGTTACGTAATTCAGAGTGAATTCAAGTTTCGTTTCATAAATCCTTTTATAATCTTAAAATTTCCTTCAAACAAATTGGTAATTTACAATAATAAATAATATCTAAGCCTGATAACAATAAAACCATTTCATCGAATCCTTGAAGTCAAATAACCTTCCATAAGAATATCCCTAGATCCAACCTATACCTTGTAACTAACCGAATAAAAATGCACTATTTTCTTGAGTTATTATAGGTTGATATTTTCCTCATAATTTATAATTTTTTGTACTTCAGTATGTAAATAATAAAATACGTAAATGACGAAGTTAAGTGTCAAAAAATTGACAAGAATCATTATTTTCGTATTATTTTTCATGTCAAAATCAAGCATGATACAGAACTGATAAGCTTGAAGTATTAAAAATAAAAGTTGGTTTTCAAAACCAAATTGATATAAAAAATGAAATCCAATTTTCCAAAAAGTAATTATTTACGTCATTTATTCAATATATTTTGGCTCTTTTGATCAAAACGTTTTGGAATGATTTTTAAGGAATAATGAGATCTTTTTCATTTTTAAAAAATAATGATTATGATAATAATAATAATAATAATAATAAGAATTATTATTATTATTGTTATTATTATTATACAATTTTAAACATTTTAAACACAAAAGTTATGAGTGAAATTATTTTTTTTTAAAAAATGAGGACATTTTAACAACTGTTTACAAAAAATAAAAAATATTCCGGAAATTGGAATAGCTCAGTGAATTATTGACAAATGTCCTAAATTGAATCGAAAAATAAATGTATACATTTAAGAGTTGCCAGAAACTTTGTAGATAAAATAAGCACGATATATCAGAATGGCAGAGGAATCATCGTGGAATTGACGGAGAAAAGATTAAAATGATAATTAACAAAATTTCCAAAAAATAGTTCATAGTCCTGCCTGGATTTCACAATTTAATAAACAATATAATATATATACATTAATTTTGATAATTTAACAACTTTTATTTTATTAATATCTAACTCACATTAATTACTTTGACAACGATTCCAAATTTTTCCAATTAATTATTAAAATAAACAAAATATTGAAATGGCACGACAATTAATTACTTTCAATTTTTTTATTGTTTAAATTAAGAAGAAAAAATAAAAATAAATAATATAAGAATAAAATTATAATAAATAGTTAAATAATATTAAAATAGTAATCGATTAAAATAAAGTTAGAAATGATGAAGATTTTGAAATAAACAAAAGATTCCAATTAATAATGAATAAGATACTTTGATTTCTTATTATCTTATCATTTGATTAAAACAAAATAAACTTTAACCTAAAATAATGGAAAATTTTAAGAAAATCACGTGATTGGAAATATTATAAGAATTAAAACAATATGAATGAAAACTAAATTTTTTATTGCACAATTTCTGATATATTCTGTTTTGGAATATAATGATTATGTGTTAGAAGAAAATTAAATTAGGTAAACTCCCCAGAATGAACATTAAATCCTCAATGACAAAAATATAACACAAAGAAAATAGTGAGACTTAAAATCATTTATATAACTAATAATTATAATAAATATAATATTGATAATAATAAAATTTTTAATTAAGCATAATTATTGTAGAATATAAATTCCTTTCATATTCCTACAGTGAAAACCCCCTGTTGTCAAGAAATGAGTTAATTAATATAATTTTCCGTTTTCATATCAAGAATCTGATGTATCAAGAGCGATCTACCCTTGATGTCCTCAGCAACTTGGACTTTGATGACTATTTAGTTATAAAGAAATGTTTTCAATTTCTTTTAACAGTCTTTGATAACCCTCTGTTTTAATCAGAAAAAACAACGGAACATTTCTGGGCAACTTTATCTTGCAAAGAAAAAATACAATAATAATATTTTGTTCCCAAATCTGGATTAGAAATTTAATTAAAATATATGTATGGAAATAATTGAGTAAAATAGTGAACAAATTATAAATTAATTAAATTAAAAAGAATATATAGAAATTTCCCAAGGGGAATAAAGTCAAGTGTATGAGAAAAGAAACAAATAAAGTATTCAAAAACCAAAAACAGCTGTAATAATATTAATGGACATCCTATGTTCACCAATCTATTGTCTTTACATTAAATAATCATTACGACGTCCGCCATTGAAGGAACAATTGACAAGAGTTCCCCTTGTAATTAAGCTCATTGCCGGAATTCGGTTATTGGAAAATTATTTCAGGACAATACTTGGCTTCTGATCGGATAAGTAGTAATGTTTGATTCAACTCTGCGAACTGAAGAGAAGACTTTGGGTAGTAATCAGATCAAAAGGTTAATGGAAAAGGAGGAAAACGTGATCTTGACAGTTTGCTCTTTTGAAACATCATATTTTATAAAATGAAAAATCAAAATATATTTTAAATATGATTCGGTTATTTTTCAAGTGTCATTATTATATATATATATATAATATTTATGGTTTTATATTTTAATATTTTTATCTTACTTTTCTATTTCAAAAAAATAAAAAAGATTGGCATAAACGTCAGATTTCAATCAAATAATTATATATATATTATTGATATTTAGAAATGTTTCTCCCGTTATTCTGGACTGTATAATATAAAGAGTAATTTGATTTTTTAAGTCATCTATAATAACGATAAATATAAATATAAATAAAAAATCAGAAACAAATAAATAAAAATAAGAAATCAGAAAAAATTATTTAAATAAATAAATAAATATAAATAAAAAATTATTTTTTATTGAAAATACAAATATATCTCCACATTTTCTCATGATTATCATTTATAATAAAATGAAAATATTACGAAGCCACAATAACTTTAGCTTAAAAATATTTTATTAATAAAAAAATAACACAAAATTTAATTAATTTTTAAATTTGATGATTTTCAGTTAATTGATTAAATGAAAAATATTTCAAATATTATATTTGTTTAAAATTGTGAAATTGATTGTTCTTTAAAAGAGTAAAATTTGTCAAAGACAAAAAAATGTATAAAAAATATAAATAATAAAAAAAATTATAATTTTTTGTCATAATATTTTATATTTAAATTTTACAAATACCTGAAAGTGGCAAATTGATTTTCCCTCCATTTGAATCAATAGTCCCCCAAACCATATTTTCTCCGTCGAAGCTGTAAAAACTACAAGGTTCATTAACTGATTGATCGGATGTTTCGTTGTCTGTATTGCTAAGTTCTTGATAATGGTCTGAGACTGTACTTGAAACCGGAATGGGTAACATTGAAATATGCTTCATTAATCCCATTTGAGGATATAATGTACTGCTGACTTTCGAGTCACTGTATGAGGGTCTGGAAATATAATAGGAATAAATCTAAATTAATTAATGCTAAGAAATTTAATAATATTCATCTAAAATACAGATTATCTTGGTTTTAGGTTCTGTGAATAAAATATCATTTCCTAGCATATTTGATATGGGTATCAAAGAAAACGTGTCATGTTGCATGTTTCCCATTAATAAAATCTCTTGGGCCGAAGAAGTTTTCCTAATGATTCATTTTGCCTTCAGTGATTAAGAAAATTACTTTGCCTCGAAAAATGAAAATTATTTATTGAAATGTTGAATAAAAAGTTAATGTAGAATTAAAAAGTTGAGAAATCGAAGAATGAGGAAAAATATTTAATAATATTATAAAAAATTCTTTTAAGAAAAGTTTTTCAGCCTCTAATCGTATTATATTCAATTCCGAAATGTGATGGAATAAGTTCTTAACACGTTTCCTTACTTTTTTCAAGAAATTAACAGTTCAATAAAACAAAAAAATTAATTAATCAATATTTTTAAATTTATTTTTCCTCATTTCTGTAAAAAATACGTTTTTTTTCATTAATTTATGACCATAGGTTTTTGTCATTTATTTTTTTTTGTTAATTTTACATAAGCCTTTCAATAACTTTCCTCCGTTCTTTTTTTGTTTATATGAATCTTGTTTCAATGAGAATTATTTATTAGAATGAAATTTTTTCTAACACGAAACCTTATAAAATTATACAGAAATAAATCACACAATTTTCCTTTTCGATTTATATTTTAAATTTTCAATAACAAGTAATGTTCCTAAAATAAATAATAGAAATGTTAATGAAATTTTAATAAGCTAAAGTTACACTTAACCTCTTGAAATATTTCTAAAAATCTAATTCAATTAAAATTAATTATTATTTAACATTTTACAATAATTACTGAATGGTTCTTTTTCTTATTTAAATAATTTTCCATAAATGGCATTTTAAAATCTAAAATTAATCATAGAAATATTTAAAATTCTTCAGGATTAAAAAATCTTTTAAACAAGCAAAATAATTAAATTATAAAATGGGAACTTTAATTAAAAATTGGTTTAAAAAGTTTTGATTTTGAAATTTTATTTATTAAAATTAAAAATTCAAATAGAATTTTATTTTCGTCAACAGTGCTAACTGATATTTTGGTTTTATAAATATTATCATTATATATTGTGGTATTTTATTTGACAGAATTATCTTTAATGTGATTTCCAACATCATTTCAAAATCCATATGATTAAAACAAAACAATTGATAAGATTTACTGCAATCTGATAACAACGGTGTGATAATATTATTTAAATTTTTAAAAAATAATTTAATCTTCTTACTTAAAATTAAAAATGTTAAGTTAGACAATTGAAATTTTTAATTTTTAAAGCATGATATAAAAAATATAATATTTATAATTAATTAAATTGAATAAATATTTAAAATTAAGTGTAACAATATTGAGCTCTTTCTTTTAAACATGGTAAATATATTATCGAATTTTAATTAAATCAATACAAAAAAAATCAACATTTATTTTAAATCACACTTAGTTTTGTCGTAAATGTATGGTTTTATTCGTTTAGGTTATTTCCTTAAATTTCTTCAGGTAAACATTCATCAGTAATCAATATCAGCAGTATTCACATTTCATCGGCAATTATCTTCATCATTCAGTACACATTCATTTGAGCCAGTTTATGGCTCACTTCAGAAAGATGATTTCTGGGTTTCATTAATCCAACATGTATTAGCGTGGTATAAAAATTCTGGAATCATGGTTCTGGTCATCCGTTTTGAATAGTTTTAGTAGTGTTTGCATTCCGTCGATTTTTTAAAATCTGAATATATCATCACAAAGGAGCTACTGTTGGTCTGCTGGAAAGGAAAGTTTATCCCATACCGATTGATAAACAAGAAAAAAGGAGCATTCGGAAGTAGCTTGCAGCATTCATGTTAAGCCGTCTCTCACAATATAGCTCCAATAGGACTATAACAAAATTGATGAAACCTTCTCTGCTGAACCAGAAAGATGTTCTTCTCGCTTAGAGAAGAACATAATGCACATTGATGACGAAGGAAAAAAAGCTAGAGTCCAAACGCATTTTTCAGCATGGCATACTAACACAATCAGGTAGTCATAAAGAGGACTGTTATCGTTCACAGAGAACAAATCTAAAAAATTTCTGCTCATTCCTTAGGGAAGGATTAAACAGAAAACTGAAACATGTTCAAAAACAGAATTCATAACCAGAGAGACAGAATGGAACAGTCGAACCTTTAAAAAATGATTTGATAATTTCAGATTTTTTGCAGTAAAAATAATGAAGAATTATGGACTTCAAACTCGTGCTATTAATAAGTATCATGATTTAAAATTTTTAAAAAAAACTGACTTTCTTTTGAAAAGAAAACAAAGAAATAAAAATGAATGAGAAAATGAACTTTAAAAAATAATATATTTAAACTAAAATGATAATAAGTATTTTTCAGTAGTACTTTTTATTCTTTTACTATTTATTATTATTTAAAATTGAACTTAGCTTGAAAATTAATTAAAAATAATAAAAATACAATGAATAATTAAATAAAATAAATGAGTAGACTTAAAAATTAAAATAATGAGACAAGAAAATATTAATTAGTTTTCTCTTCAGATAATTTTTTATAAGACTTAATTATTGAAAAGGATTAATATAATTACTGTCATCAATTTAATTATTACAGTTGTATAATCAATGGACGATGATGTAACAAAGCCTCTCACATAGCCACATATGAAATTACCACATAAAATGACCAAATTCGAATATTATTCATGAGAATAATGGACATTCAATACCACCATACATCTTATTAACAATTTTAAATTGGTACAATAATGATGATAATAATAGTAATAATAATAATTATTATTATCATTATAAATTACACTATTTCAGAAAAATTTTTTTTCTTTCAAGTTAATGACAATGTTTGTACACAAGTATTATATCAACAAATTAAAATTGAAAAAAAAATTATATATTTTTAAAATGAAAATCAATAATCAAATTCTGTTTACTAGCCTTATCAGCGAAGAAGGCTGCATTGAAGAAAGAAGGGAAGTGGTAATCATTGGTAAAGACGGCAGATGGTTGTGTTGAATGAACGTTACATCGTTTCCAACATCTGTGTAAGCCGAATTGGTACTGGTATCTGAATGGGTGCTTGGTAAAAATGGAAGACTGTTTGGAAGTACAACTGATCTATAAAGCGGTTGATTGATGTCGATAAGATTTATTTGTTTATTGGGTTGATTACCTGTAATAAAATATCGAGTATGATTAACTTGACCAGACTTCGTCCATTATTTATTGTTACTAAAAATCGGATTTATTAGCAAAAAAGCTTACTTTCTATACCTATTTTATGACTGAAGTCATCAAATTGAAACAAGTATGATACTCATTATTAGTGTTTTTGTCGGTCTCTGTGATTGTATATTCAGTACAAAGATGGATTGAAGTCAATAGGTTTTTCATCTGTATAGATGAACTCATTCTTCATAATTATTCAGTTATACAACTTGTTTTTGTGTATGATTTTTAATAACGAATTGACAAAAAAATTATTATTGACTTCTGTAAAATGAGTTTGTTGTTTTTGCTTGATTAAATTTTTGAACAAAGATTTCATTGTTATTATGATTATAAAAAAATTTCATGTATAGAGGAAATAATAGATATTCTGATGGGAATAAGCCAGAAACTCTTAATTCAGATTAATCAAAAAGATAAAAATTCCCTTAACGATTACCTTTCCATCGGGTGACGAGAACATTTTCAATGTACAACGGTAAAACTAAGTAATAATAATAACAATAATCAGTGGCCTTTGATTAACTAGCAGAAATAATTGATAACTGTTTTTCTCTAAACCTGGCTATTATTAAAATGTCCTATCTTTCCTATTAAGGAAAATAAAAGACAATTAAACTGACTATTATTGCAATTGATTTATTTCTATTGAAAATGAAACGTTTCTGTAAAATGCATCAGTGAGACATGATTAAATGTTTACTCATTTGAAATGGCGTTGGATGAAACTCTCATCTTACACAGCTTTAATTACTATCATCATTACCATCATCAGCATAATCATTCAGACTCAAGATGTTTCGCCAGTGAATCATTTTCGTTTCTTATGAATGGATTTATCTACCTGTGCATAAATGCTAGAAATTCAAGAATTGGCAATAAAATTCCAATCTTTCCACTCTTTACATTTTATATTTAATAAATTTTAAGTTTTTACTATTTTCTTTTAAATAATAACACTGTTTTCATTCTACATTTCTCAAATAATTGCTGTTCTTTGAATATTTATATATTCAATCATTAGTCTTTTTCTATTAGACAAATTACTGAAAAATAAAAAACCCGACTGATTAAAATTTAAACTTTAAAAATAAAATTGGTAAAATTTTAAAATTACATTTTTAATATTAAACATTTCAAATTGTTTAAATAACTCATAAACACGCAATTAAGTACTTTTTCAAATGAATAAGAACCACAATTGATTTTATTTTTACGTAACTTAGATGGAATTATTGTTCTCAATTCTGGTCGTTTCATGATAAAAATACCAAAGATGTGGACTTGATAAATTAACAGAAATGTCTTATTTGAAAATTGATTAATGGATAAGGTAATGTATGTTAAATCTTGTGCGAGTGAAAATGAATTTTATGTATATAAGGCCATTTATTTTGTTTGAGCCATAATAAAAACACCGGTTTTGCGTGCATCTATTGATATATGAAGAAGGCTAAAGCTATTAATTGCTTTTAATGTCATTTTTTGGTAACATGACCCAATTGAATTCCTTAATAAAACTGACTGATCCCTTGTTTGAAAACACAACTTATATCGGTTAAGTTGCAACGATATCACATTATACCTCTTGAAGATTCATGCCGGGTTTGTCTCTGTTAAAAACATTTTATGTCGTGACGTGACGTGCTGTTCTGTTAAATAGGCTAAATTGGTTGTCAAAACAGAACAAAGCAAGATTATAAATAAAGTTAAGAATGAGTGTGCTACCGATTGCTATAATTTATTTTTATAATTAAATTGGTTTTGCTTTAGCTGATCGCATTTATATCCCGCATTATTTTGTTACACTTTGTATAATAATTTTAAAAATATTTTGTTTAAATAATTAATTAGCTTAAAATTTGAAAAAATTTTTAATTGTTTATCAAGTATTAAATATCTACACATTATCATATGCAAAAATACCATTTTTAAAAGGGTTTAGAACCTTCAAGAAGTTAATAGAAAAACCTGTGAAGATCTGAAAGTAATTTTAATCAGCGAAAATTAAGAATTATTTAAAGATTAAGACGATGACGCCTGCAATACTGTAATTTGAACCAATTTAAATTTCATGGGTGTAACAGCCTATTCATAGGAAAAACAGCGTTACCTCAGAACAAGTATTAGTGAATATTCGCAATTAAACAGAATCAGTAAAGTATTAGAGCATTCAATAAATTGCACTTCACAAAAAAAGTGGGTTAATACAGAAGAATTTAGGTTATTATGAACAAATTCGATTACATTGATTAGCGAATCATTATTAATAAAATATCGACAATCAGTTGATTAACATCTATCCTGGGAAAGCAAAAACCAAAAGGTTATCAGTGTATTCTGGAATCAATTAAAATAATATTTTATAAATATAATTTAAACTAATCAGAGTTTGATAAAATATTTATATAAAAAATTATCATTTTATTGATTAAAATAGGTAATATCATCTTTTATTATATAATAAAGAAGTGAAAATTTTTTTTATTAATTTTGTTGTCAATTGATAAAATCTTTTTTTAAAAAAATATGTTATATAAATATTAATTGCCTCATATAATTTTAAAAAATATATTAAACACCACACATAATAAATAGAGATTTACTAAAGAGAGTGTACAAAAGAAAATGAATAATGTTAAAAGAAACAAAAACTTATTGTGTTAGTTGATGAGTAAAAATATGAAAATTATATCGAATAAAGATATAATTTTTCAAAGGATTATACATTTCTTGAAGAGAAAGATAATCTTAATATGTTTGAGCGAGAAAGTATAAAACGTAATTTGATAACTTTGCAATGCAATTTTACGGAAGGGTAAAGAGAAATATAAGCTGTTCAAAATATATAAAGGAAAATCGAAAGTTAATTATTGAAAAATTAAACGAAAGAATTAATTATAATAAATATATATTTATACAAAAATTTTATAAGTTGATAGAAGCATTAATGATCATGAGAATAAATTATTAATAACTGTAATCAAAATAATTATTCGATAAATCCTCAAAACAAGAGGAAATTAACTTTACATCAAACATCCAAAAGATGCCCTTGGTAAATAAATTGACATTTAACATTTAATGTATGATAAAGATAATACTCATCTGCTAAATTTCTGTTCGAAGTCTTAAAAATTTCAATAATAACGTATTAATAATTAATATCTTCAAAGCCTGAAAAAATTAAACAATTTGAAAACACATGAACATTTTGTAGTTTATCATTTCTGACTGAGTATTTATATAGTTCTCATCCACTTGAGATATTGACGAATAACGATCATTATATTTTTAAAGAATTTTTATGAGTAAGACATTAGCACATCGTTTTTGATACATATTATTATGTAGATAAGACTTCTTTTCTTTATGTTATTGTTTCAAAAATAAAAAAATCATCAGTTTATTTTGCTTACACAAATATTTTTGTTTTATTGATATCGAAAAACCAATTTTTATTTTTTCAATGATCATATTTTTTATAGTATTTTTAACTTTCTTCAAACTAAGAAAAACCCTTTTCATGGATACATAAGAATGTCATTATTTTTGTTTCCTTATGAAAATAAATGAAAATTCTATGTGAAGCTTGGGTTTATTTTTAAAGTATTAAAATTTGTCGGATAAATTCAAACTTCTGATGGAACTTTTTCTAAAATGTTATATTCATGACAGCTTTTATGACAGCTTATTAAGTACTTTATTATACAAGAATTTATGAATTATATAAAAACTTCAAAATATTTAAAATACAGTTGGGCGAATTATAAAAATTTTCTGGAAAAGAAATTTTATTTATAAAAATC
Source organism: Bipalium vagum (assembly GCA_037834085.1). NCBI lineage: Eukaryota > Metazoa > Platyhelminthes > Tricladida > Geoplanidae > Bipalium > Bipalium vagum. Next base: position 2,294 of record JBBMKC010197198.1, on the reverse strand, counting down.
AAATATTAAAAATATTTTATAATTTTTTTTTATTTTTATTTTATACATAATTAATTATATCAGATCTGATTACAAGTAATCGAATTATTCTTTACGTTTTAGGTTTGAGTTTTTCTTTTAAATTTTGGTAGTCGCCCAAAATTTTCTGTGGTCCATTAAAAAGATATTAGTTTTTAATGAAAAATAAAAATAAATGATTTATTTTTATTTCATTTCTTCATAAACAATTAGATTTGTCAAGACACGAGATATTTTTGAGTTTTTGAACTCAGAATGTAATTAAAAATAAATAAAAAGATTATATTTCTTTATTTTAAAATTTTTATCATTTTAATGTTTAATAATTTTAAAAGCATACCAGGATTCTTTTTCAAATTTTTGTCCGGATAAAACATATGGATACCTTAATAAAGATAAAATGTAAGAACTGTTTCTATAAAATAATTCAATGTACCATTTACTGTATCTCCATATCTCCAGACACGATGAGGAGAAAATCCTAAGATTCTTCGTCTAATGAGACAAAATATAATGACCAACACAATCAATAAGACGAAAACAGCTACAAATAAACCCATATACATTGCTATATCATGAGTACGGATCATAGCAACGCTAGTTTCTAAATACAAGTTTTATTTTAAGACAAAAATTTTTTATTAGAATATCATACATTTTTTCAAAATAAATAAATTAAAAAGAATGAAAATGAAATATATTTCATTATTTATATTACTTAGATATTAATTGCAGAAATTGTTTTAATGCACTTGCATCAATGTAAACCATTAACAAGTTTGCTCATGAGTAAAATAAAGAGCGAGTTTTGGATGAAAATGTAACTAGATAATGATGCACGTCTGAAATCAGAAAAAATTATAAAAGACATCTGAAGAATAAATAATGGGTAATTACTATGTACTGCTTATAGGTAATTTGATGTGAAAATAATATAGAGAAATGTTAGTAAAATTTTAATGGCTTTTAGAATGATTCTTTTCTTCAATACTTAAAAAACAATAATAGAACAATAGTTTCCATTGTAGCAAATCTTATTAATTAAAAGGAACCTTTTAAGAATAATTTTGCATTAATGCATTTGTGGATGAGGGGTGAGGTTTAAAAGTGAGGAAAACCGGTAACTGTTATCATTAACATTCATGCAGAGTACAAAATGTTTAATTAAAAATCGTCATAGGAAGCCACTGGTTGTAATGGAAAATCACAGTTCATCTTGATCGTTTTGAATTAGAAAGGTCGTCACGTCCTTACAAACACTACGACTTTCTGCTTCATAAATTCATCTATATTGTTCTTAGAGGAAGTCTTTCCGTGATTGAAAAGGTGAATTTTCTCATTTCATTTCATTTGAAAATTAATAATTAAAAAAACTTTTGAAAGACATACAAATAGAAATATTATAATAAATAAAAAATACTTTTTTTAAGAGTTCTTAAAGTGATTATTTTTTTTAATAATATTCTGGAGAAAAAAACGAATCATTCCAATTAATTCTTTTTTGACAAAACTGAAATGTTTAGAAAATTCTTAAAAGGTTTCCCTGATCAGTTCTTAAAAATAATAAATTTATATTACAATGCATAATATTTAAAATAAACTCATTTTTATTATATTAAATTGTATATATTTATTTGCAGATAATTAAAATTTTATCTCGATGTTAATACCTTTTTTATGCAAATCTCAAATTTTTTTCAACCAATTTCTTTTTTTCAAGCACATTTCGAATTTTATAAATATTGAAAACACAAACGAATAAGTACAATATTTTTATATAGTCTAAAATAGGTTCATCACGTCAGCATCTGGAGAAATATCCAAGATTATTTCTGTAAAAGCCCTTACAGTCTACCGAGGTTATTACCATGGATGTTTCATTTACTGCATTCATAAAATCGTCTTCGACTTTTCTTTTACTAATTCTAATTTTCAGTTTGCTAATTTTGTAATTACGAGACTTCAATATCATGTTTAGAAATATGTATACATGAGATATGAGTATCTCTATCTCAAATCTTTACTATTAGTTAAAATAGGATTTTGGTTAAAAATCCTAAAGGACAAACTCATGGTTAGAAGATATTGTGATATATTTTTCCGTTGGATAAGAATGATATACTATATCATTGAGATTAAACACTTACTCTTTTAATAAACTAATTCTCTTTTCTTTTTCACAGTTTTCAAGACCCCATTTACAGGGTGCACCACTTAAATCGGGAAAATTATCAGTAAAACAAAAGCCGAATATATTTTAGTAATGATCAAGCAAA
>JBBMKC010197187.1:0-14571 GCA_037834085.1 Bipalium vagum | reverse complement strand
GCTAAACAAATAACCTTTTTTATTAGATAGACAAAAACTGTGCTTATTTTATGCCGATTCTGTGTATGATGAATATAAATAAATATATTAATAAATTAATAATCATTATGATAATAAGTAATAAAAATTAAATGAATAAAGAAATATCCAGGGCATCCCAAAGCAATCGCCGAGGTGGTGTGGAAAGAATATCTGGATGGACCTATGAACAGACTCGAGGTATCCTGAAAAGGTTCCTGGAAAACGTCGTCAGGGATACGGTCCCTTCCACAGAACACGCCAAAAGGAAAACTGTTTCTGCGACGGATGTCGTTTATGCCCTGAAAAGACAATGACGAACTCTGTACGGTTTCCGTGGTTAATTGCGCTGACAATGCTTGAAAATCAACAATTGAGAAAGTTGCAGTTTTTTGTTTTATTGAATTACTTTATTTCTTTTTTTGTAAGATTAATTTCACATTTTCAAATGGGAATAAAATTCGTTCCGGCTTAGACCGACTCAGAAAGGGCGTTGAACATTAAACAGTGAAAAAAAGAAAAAATGAACAATAATTTCACTGGGAAATTTCCGTCTATTTTAATAAACGTTCACTGATGCCAGCAAAATATGTGGACGGCAAATTAAAACAATTGATTTTGTATTTGACCTTGACCGACATCATTGTTGTTTTACTGTGGTAAACTCCAAGGAAACAATATCAATTGCAAACTGAAGATCGCCATTTTAAAAGGAAAATCGACAAATGAATCTACCATTGGGTTGTACGGAAAATGTGACCCCTCTCACACCAGTTAGAAGGGTCGACCATAGGTAACGTTGAATTTGGTTTTCATTCAGAGACGGATGTTAATAATTGGCACTTTCTCTAGCAAATTTGGGAAGTTCAAGGATTGCTTGGTAAATGGCGATCTAGCCGGAGTGATAAATAATTTCGATAGACAGTTTCTGGAGAGCATCACCGATGACATGCAGGTTGGTTTTGGTGAAGAATGGAATTGACTTTGTTGGGTTTTCATCTTTGTTTTCAAAACGGCTTTTTATTGGGAGAAGCACACCTTCCGATACGGAGGAATAAATAAACCGATGTTATTATGATTTCTGCTTTCAGGAAACAAAGCCCATCCATTTGGCTTGCGCCAAAGGTCACATTGAAATAGCGAAATTATTGATCAATGAAAACTGCAATATTGAGAGCAAGGATAAAGAGGTTTTTAAATTTACACTTACTGTTTATAAACCGTTCACAATTTTGTTTTGCTCAGGGACTGGCCCCGATTCACTTTGCTTGTCAGAATAATCGTATTGAAATTGTAAAGTTATTGATCAATGAAAAGTGTAATATTGAAAGTGAAAGTGGTTTTGTAACTAATTATCGTTGTTAATAAAAACTCGCTTAATTTATCTTAGAACAAAAGACCGATTCATTGTGCATGTCGAAATGGTCACGTTGAAATAGTGAAATTATTGATCCAACACAATTGCAATATTGACGTCGAAACCAATTTTGTAATTATTCATCAGATGACGTCATAACAGAACATTATTTTCTTTAGGGATTGAAGCCAATCCATTATGCATGTCGAAATGGTCACTTGACCATTGTAAAATTGTTGACCGAACAGGAAAAAAACTTTGAAGACGGAGATGAAAAGGTGACTCATTTTCAGTTTCCGTAAATGTCAAGGATTTTAATTGTTTTCAGGGATGGAGGCCGATTCATAATGCATGCCAAAAGGGCCATTTGGAAATAGTGAAGTTATTAATCCAGAAGAAGTGCCTGATTGAAAGCGAAGACATCATTGTAAATAACAAGAGATAATTTTAAGCTTGAAATTTGTCGTTCAGAAAAGGCGGCCGATTCACTACGCATGTCTACGTGGTCACGTTGAAATAGTGAAATTATTGATTGATCAAAAATGCAATATTGAATGTGAAGACAAAGATGTCATTGATTATCAATAATTACAAAAATAGATTGTTAATTCTTCTTGTAGGGTTTCAGGCCGATTCATCTATCATGCCTGTTTAATCACGTTGAAACAACGGAATTGCTGCTGTGTCAGAAATGTAAAATTGATGTCACGGACAAAGTGTGTCAAATGTTTTCTTATTTTTCTATGATCAAATTTAATTCTGTTTAAAATGAATACAGTGATTATATTAGATGGGCTTGGGGAAAAATCGATTTTATATTGTCAAAATGAATTGAACTTTCACCGCTTACGTAGAGGAGCCATCGGATCGTTAGATTAGTGCAAACCGGTTCGTCAATAAACGTCCTAGCTGTGCAGATCCCATTGTTGAATCCTGTCGCATAATAATGAGCATAAAAATTAGTCATAAAAGTTTTCTTCCGACAAAAAAAAATCTAATGGATTTGTGAGCAGCCCAGCGCTTTAAAACTGATCGACCGACCACTCGGTCGTAGGCCAATATCCTTGTATAGGAACCTCAATTCCATTTTCCGGCGTTTAATGATAAATCGGTCCCTTATTGCGAACTCGTATATAATCTTGAAAAATTGACTTTCGACATTGTCAACATTAGAGGACGAAAAATAACAAATAAATTATTATTATTATTATTATTATTATGAACATTGTGCACTTTTATTAATCAATAATAATTATTATTTTTACCTTCATTATTATTTCTACTGGAATTTTTAATATCATTGTAATCGTCAGACCTTTTTTAGCGCTCTTAAAAATATAAATATTGCTGAAATAATTATGATAATATTTAATATATCTTTGTTTGTTTAAGGCTGTTTTTTTGTCCGGATTTTGCTGGCACACCCTGTGATTTGAGATTTATTATTGCTACTGGAACTTTTCATTTTGAAGGGTGTGACCTTGGCAATCCAACAATTGTAATAAATGAACAAGCAACAATTCGTGGTTGCTTTAACGAAGTATAAGACTTTGCGCAATTGAGACAATTTCGAGCACTGCTACAATGATCCGGGAACAAGACGCTTCCCGTTGGGATCTGGGGCAGGGAGTGGCTTCACGGGAAATTGTTTTAAAGTATCACAGAATTTGTTTTTCTGGACTTTTCCTGGTTTCCTTTTATTCATCTTTTATAACATTTAAATAATTGATTATAAAAATCGTTTCAGTTATAATATTTATAGGAGGGCCGCACCCCTTTACATCTGGCCAAGTTGAACCGTCACACCGAGGTGGAAGAGCTGATCGAAAGAGAAAAGGTTAGAAAATTCTGGGAATCTGCACTTCATTTTCTGGTGATTGTCGTACTGAGTCTGCCGAACCCCTCACAAAAGTTCGGGTTAAATGTGAGACGGAATCAGTTCGGCAAAAATTAAAAGAAAATCATTATGACCTCATTCTCAACCTGTTTCTTCCTTATTGATTTATTTTAAAAAATTAAATTTCCTCCTGTTTGACTAAGCTCCAGAACAGAACCTTCTCCATGATATTGTCACTTATTAAATATTTTTATCCACAGAATAAGAGGTCAGTCGAAAATGAAACACTGAGGACCCTTTCCCAAGGATACTCTTCTTGCACCTCGACTAACTTGGACGAAATCGTAAGTTCTTGTTGAAAGTAATGGCATTATCGGTAAACTCTCTATCTTAAGACGGAACAGGCTTCTTTCGAGATGGCGTTTAGCAAACAAGAGGAGAAAACCATTAAGTTCAAACTGGACCAGCCAATCCATGACTCGGTAAGTTGCCCTTAGAGAATTCACCGTACCTGAGGACGTTGTTTCTCAGGAAATTCGTTACATCAAAAAAATTATGAAAAGAGGACGGAAATATTCAAGAAAGGTGCAGACTATGCAGGTGGTTCTTGGGTGTTCCTTATCAACCTAATTGTGCTGTAAACCTTTCAGGTTCTTCTGTACAAATCCATTAGACATCATCACCCAGAAGGTTTTCATTTGGTTTGCCGTGCAAGAGTAATCAATGGACATCGTCAAATTGTATGCGTTTGTCTTTCTTTCACATTGTTCTCAGTTGGTCGTAGGTCAAATCCTCATTTTTGGAGACAGCGGCAGAGTATGGACGTTTCGATTTTGTGGTAGAAATTTTGAAGAAAACTCTCTTTGAAAAGGAGGTAGGTAAAACGCTGTCACTGTTTTGAGATGAGGATTTTTGATTAGTCTTGGGGGAGGGCCAAAATGATAGCCTCCAAGAAAGGTCACTCTGAGATCTATCATGCGATAGCGAGCAGAGAATCTTTGCTGGACTCCAGAGAGAAGGTACTTGACAATATTGTGTTACTGTTGATGAAAAATTTTCGATTAAAGTCAAAGTATTCGATCTTACACACGGCCGTCGATGACGACGACACAGACATGGTTGAGTATATTCTGAAAACCGGAGGTCTAGTTGATCCGAACTACAATCATGAAGTGAAGCAAATTTTTGGGTGTCTTTCATCTGTAATTGCCGGTTCTGTTTTCAGACTTTTGGGACTGCTTTTGCGCTGGCCGTTAACCTGTGCCATGAAAAATGTATTGCAACGCTTGCAAAGTACAATGTCGACTGCAACACTCAAAATAAAGTTTTTTAAATTAACAATTGGCGAATCATTGTATGATATTCAGTATTTGCAAAGTCCACTACTCGATGCAATTGCCAATGGAATGATTGATCGCTGCCAATTTTTGATCGATCTTGTTCAAAATATCGAAGAAGTTGGACTTGTAAGGGATTTGATAGAAAGCAGTTTCTCTCTTTATATTCCTGCCATAGGAAGGACAGACTGCTCTGCACTGCGCGGTGATCCAAGGTAACGAAAAGATTTGTGATCATTTGGTGAAAAGGGGAGCTGACTGTGGACGATACTTTCAGGTTGAGACGTAAATTAAATATTGATATTTCATTAGCCCTTTTTTAAGTGGGCTATTTAAAATCTTTTAAGGTCATTTTTAAATTTTCTAATAAATTTTGAAACCTGTGTGAGAATGTCAGTCGTTCTCGTCAGAGCCACAATTAATGATTGTAACAAAGACAATAATTTATTTAGAACGTTTAAAGTGATGAATACAGTTGACAAATTACAACTTGGTAATACGTAACAGATGCAGAAGGACGGAAAATATTGTCACATCGCATCTTTGAGTTTCTGTTTAAGGTTATTTTCAAAATTTGACAACATATTCAAAGTTAAATTAAATATATTTTACCGATATTCCAACGGCATAACATTTGTAACAATCAATACTTGTAACCCGAAAAAGAAACAGTGACTTTGCTGATTAATTAGTTTGATAAAAATTAATAACTTGTTATGATGAAATAAAAATGACGTCATTTGACCTTGAAAATAATTATAATTAGACCGTTAAAACAAAACACCATGTTCAGATATTTTGGCATGATGACATATATGTTTGTTGAATTATTTTATTGTTTTACCTTTTTAAATGATATTTAAGAGATCACACAGAAACTTAAAGCTGTGACTTGGTATAAAATGGATGAAGCCATTCGGAAAACAGCTTACAAATTTCTAATTGATAGTCAAATTCTCAAAGGATAGTTAAATAACGAGATGATAACAACTTGTAATAACGACCAACACATGTGTCCTGGAGGATAAGGAAATCTATGAAAAGAGTCGTTAAAGAAAATGTTTGCAGTCCAAATAGAAGAGGAGCATAGTCAATAAAAGCCATTTATGATATCTGACATCATGAAATGGATCTAGGAAATTGATGATGATAAGTCGACTCAGTTGAAAGCATTGATTGGATGGCCAGAAGGTGTTCTGAAAAAAAAATTATTTTATAATGCATAAAGCTAATAGGATTTCTGCACTTAGCAATGGTGAATAAATCAAGGGAACATATATTTTTATCAACTATAATAAAGATATAATTGGTGAAATCGATATTGAAATCGAGAATATCTGTTATATTGACGAGACTGTCAGTTTCGTGTAGGAACTCATTAAATCCATCATTGACAAAGTTGGGGCAGATACTTTTCAATTTCTTCAGTTTCTAATAAAGTTCCGAATAACTGTAATATGTGGTGCTTGATCTGCATCTTGATCCATCAGTAATAATCCGAAAAGATGAATCTATTGGTTCAAAATTATTATCATTATTAAATAAATTTCTTTAGACATGTGGATCAACTCGAACCTTTTTATAAAACAGAGTAATTACATGTTTCTTCCAGTCACTGTTCTTGCAAATTCAATTATGCTGGTTTTTCACGGTACCCCACAAATCCACGAATGCCAAACTTGTTCTACAAAAACAATTCTGTATTGTAATATGTCCGGTTGCATTTTAAAAACTATTTCTTATTAAAACGGACGAGGGTTTATCAAAGGACGAAGAAAGCATTATTTCCGGTTTTGTAGCACAATAAAATTGATTTCATTTTAAATGTGGAGGCATGCATTGGGCAGTCTAAAAAGTTTCCGCCGATTTTGGAAAAATGAAAAAGTTAGAAAAATAAACTTGAATTGAAAATGTTATTAAATTATTTTCGTAAAGGCAAAATTCCGTCACTGTAAAACTTTTTCGATTTATTGGCAAAAAAGTCAGATATGTGTTTTCGCAATCCTCTTTTGAATTTAATTTTACACCCTTTAGGGAGTTCTGTAATGAGCGAAAAAGATGATAGTCTGACGGTGTTATATCAGGACTATATGGAGGATGGTACAAAATTTCCCAATCAAGATCCCTCAATTTTTGCTGCGTCATGAAAGATACATGTGGTCTGGCGTTGTCATGGTGAAACACAGCGCCTTTCCTATTGATTAATTCGGGTCGCTTTCTTGCAATTTCCTGATGTACTCCTGTCAACTGTTCACAGTAGATAACTGAGTTTATTTTTTGTCCTGGTTGGAGTAATTCATACTGGATTATTCTCTTGTAATCCCATCAGACACAGAGCATTAACTTCCGTGAAGTCATTTTTGGTTTCACCGCAGTTTTTTTTTTTGCCCAAGACTTTTTTGGTAAGTTATTATCATACTTGATTCATTTTTCGTCACATGTAATAAGACGTTTAAAAATTGGATCGATCATGTTTTCATTCAACAATGTTTGGCATACTGAAATTCGGTCTTTCAATTTCTTTTCAGTCAAATTATGCGGTATCCATACATCCAGTTTCTTTGTATATCCACCTTTCCCCAAATGATTTAAAACTGTTTGACGATGAATTCCCAATTCCTGAGTTATTTCGTGGCTGCTTATATTCCTGTCTTCTTCAACCTTCCTAATTATTTTATCGACTTTTTCACAGATTGGTCGGCCAGAACAAGGTGACACCAGAACGAGGTGCGTCTTTGACATCAAAATTTCCGGAACGAAATTTAGTGAACCATTCACGGACTGTTCTATCCGAAACAGTATTGGCTCCATAAACAGCATTAATTTTTTTAGTTACCTGTGTAGAATTTGTACCGTTCAAGAAGTAAAATTTCATTATGTATCGCATTTTTTCTTTATTTATATCCATTTCTGAAGATCAAAAAACTTTTATTAATTAATCAAAAAGCCGACTTTTTAAAGTTGTTTGAATACCAGTTTGATTATATAAATATATAAATTATAAAATGATATATTAAAACAAAATCAATTTCAATCAAACCACATAAAGAACATTTTCACCGTCTATTAACAAAATCGGCGGAAACCTCTTAGACTACCCAATATTAGAGGGAGACCCTATTAGTTTTCCTGTGACCTTCACATAGCTACCTTACCTGATCAGGCCTGTTTGTTTTTCTTCGTTTACGTGCGACGTCTTTTAAGATATTGACGAAATTTGTTTGTAGTGACACTTTTCAGACAATACCTAACGACGATTTTAACAACATGACGGAAATATTATTTATTCATTGTTTCTTTCCAGCCAAATCTGTTGACGGAAAATATAGCAGTACCAATTTCAAAACGAGAGAACTGTTTGACGCTTTGCGCTAAAATCAACAAAACAATTTATCCCTGTTTTCTGAAGTCGTTGGACTTCAATAAAGCCAATAGCATTGATGGTGAAGGAAACTCATTGCTGCAATTGACTGTGCAATTCCTGGATCCAAATCTTTGCAAGGCACTGTTAAGGTGGCGTAGTCGATGTATCAATCTTACCAACGGACTCGGCCAAACCCCGCTGTTTGAGTTGCTGAGCAGCTTGGATCAAAAAAAATTTAATGATGTAAGAATTGGTCATCTCATTCAATGTCGATGTTCATCGAGGTTGTTCTAGAATGAAGACAAGATTATCGAAATAGCCACTTTATTCACTGAGGCCCAGGTAATCTCTAACATGGGGGTTTGTGAAAGTAAAGAAGTCTTCAATAAAGCGTTAACGTTCGATTCTGAAAGGTCCGTCGTTTTTCAAGAATCGCTAAGTGGGTTTTGATAGTTGTTTCATTTTAGATTACTACTAGCCCTTGTTCCGCAACAAATACATCGTCATCTCGTTATCGATATCGATGAAAAGGTCTTCAAAATGGCTTTGGACAAGAGATTTTTCAAGTTCTGTGATGTCTTACTGGAGTCACTTCCAAAGACACAGTTAAAACATTGCATCACTACAGAATTAATAAATTCTGCGCTTTTGCTTGATCGAAATGACTTTTTGAGATCTTTGGTAACCCAAGCCAGTGTGGACGTGCAACAGTCCGTCATAGAACGTGTATTATATAATTTTGCAAAAGTGAAAGACGAGAATTCTTTTCAATGTGTACTGAATATCGCGGTCAAGGAGCCAAAGATCTTCGGAAATGGCGAAACTCTGCTGACGAAATTGTTAAAGGAAAAGAATTTACGCTATTGTCATCTCATCATCAATTCAAACTCGAATGGCAGGCTGTACGCCAACCTAAAGAACCAGAACAACAACCAAACCCCGTTGCAAGTTGCTATTGACATCAGGTCCTTAGAACTGACGACCATGTTGATCTTCTTCACTGACGAGTTGGACAATGAGGATAGAAACGGTCGTACTGCTTTGATGCAACTGTTTAAGAAAATATCAGACAATAAATATGTAACCCCTTTGTCTGATTCAGACTATTCTTTATCATTTGTTCAGCCCGATCAGCATTTCGGATTACTGAATGCCATCAAAACAATAATAGCCGAGGGGGGTAATGTTTATTATCGAACCTCAAACGGACAACAAGCCATAGACCACTGTTCTGGAAGACAGACGAGAGAGGAAGTGGAAAACTTTTTCGAAAAAAAGCGCAAGCTAAATGACGAAAAACTAAAAAAGGTAATACCACTAAAAGTACAGCTAAACGTTGTGGTTTTAAGCTTAGCTTGAATTTAGAACTGTGACATTTGTGCAAACAGAGAAGAAGTGTGGCCTTATGGATGGGACCACGAAATTTGTCGGATTCTCTGAAACTTTATCTCTGGTTTCTTTATTCAAAAGAGACTTAAATAACCAACCCACTTTCACCACATGTCACCTTAGCTTCAGATTATAACAAAGAAAACACGTCTCACAAATTTGTCAGTAGTCACATATATCTCTATTGTGCCGATTCCTAAACGATTATTTTCCTTTCATTGTTTATCGCTTGGTGCCTTTTGTATTTTGATTCTGATTTTATTGAATTTGAAATCGATATTTTGTCAAAGTTTTACGTCTCGTATCATATAAAGAAGGTCTTCTTCATTGACTTTATGGTTTTAATTAGAACGTTCACACTTACCAAAGTATCGTTGCGCACAATAGACCAATTTCTCATCGTCACAAAAAATAGAATTTGACTCTACGGCTAAGCAAGACAAATGTAAGTAAAGAATATTCTGATAAAACTTGCGTCAATTCAACTAGTTGATACTTTACTTCCCACTTCAGTTCGGTATTTAGAGCTGTTCACAGTCAGTAAGGTCGTAAGTCATACTCGAACAATAATGTCACTCTTGAGCTATTACGCAACATACACAAATGACCGAATTTAATATTGTTAACGTTATAATAAGATTAGTCAATCTCACTGACCTCAGTGGTTCAAGGTTTACTGAACTGAAGTTAATTCTCTCAGGTGCCATTTTCATCAAAATTGAGTGCACTAAATGTAATAATAATTACTTTTCAATTTGTCCTTCTTTATTTTTGGTCCAAAAAGACCATATTTAATCTTCTTTAGTTTTTAACTTAATCCTCCACATTTATGGGCTTGGCAAAATTATCATTTACCTTATAACACTTAGTTGAGCGACTCTATTGATTTCGTTTTCATGAAAAATCTTAAGTCATCCTTATTAAGGTCAATTATATTTCAGAAAAACGTTGATATTATATTAAAATGAGAAAAGGGTTATCAAATCACAAATGAATAAATAAAATTATCGTTCCTGAAAATATTAAAGATAAACAGCACCGTGAGTTAAACCCGCGTGCCATAAAATAAAAGTTGATACAGGGGTTAACACGTCATTTAGTTATTTTAAAATTAAACTGTAGTATATTAAATTTGGATTATTTACCGTTCTCGTACCCACAAATTGAGGTTTGTTTTAATTCTTCATTTTAATCATTTATCACTAGATTTTTTCAATTAATAAATTTTAATATTTTTATAATTTCTAAATGTCATTACAATATTATTACAATACAAAATCTTTTGTATTCTGAACAAATTTATCCATGCCGACAGTCTTTGAGCAGATCTTGTGTTTCACTGTTAAACACTTCACGTGGTCTTTTTCATTATGGGTATTGATATACCTTATCAATTTTTTCAACAGGTATTCTGTGTGGATTCTTTTTCAGAGATGCCAACAAACAGAAATGTTCATTCGATTTATCAGATTTTTCATGAAGTTTTAAAATAATCAATAAATTTGTGTTGATATCGACTATTTGTAAACTTTCATCAGTTAAAATATATCTAAATCTTTTTTCATTTTTTAATCATGATATTTTTTATAAACGTTGTACGCTTTCATTATTAACCTCATTTTAATTTGTTCTTTTATTATATTTTAAAACTTAAATTGGTGATTTCAAAATTGAAAATTAATAAATAAATGTTATATATAATATAATAAGATTTCAGTTCTAGTCCCACGAAGGTTGTTCTGGGTCTAAAAGAGCACTCGTCAACCTTTAAAACTCAATAGAGACCTGGAAAGAATCCTTGAAAATGCAAAGCTAGTATATATCTCATCAAACTTCTGAGTTGAAGATTAAGTATGATAATTAATTTAGTTCAATATCAGACGAATATTCTCATTTCCTACCGATCATTCAGAAAGCGGGATTATTAATTTTTACAATACCCTGATATGGATATTAATGAGCTCTAAAGTCAGAATAAATTCTCATTGAAAAAATGATATTAAAAGTAAAATTTACATAGTTACATAATAATCTATTTAGAATAGATAAACAAAAATGACCCTGGGAGTATGAGAACGGAATTTTAACCTTAAATTTATAATTTGTTTTTATAATACAACATTTTGTATATTTTAAAATCAAATTTGATATTCTAACATTATATTTTGTAATTTTAACAAATAATTTTTAAAGTATTTGTTGACAATTATTGATGGAAATTGATTATGTTGAATTAATTAAAAATATTGATGTTTTTTGTTAGAAAAATCTTATGTTAAAGAAAACTAATTAAAATATTAAAATTACAAAATCTAATGTTATAAAAACGAAATCAAAATTTTAAATAACGAAATGTAATGTTAATAAAGCTAAATGAATTGTTAAGCCCTGTAATTGATTTACATGTGCAAGGTCATTGGTTTGTTTTAAAACATTAATTTTTCAAATAAAAATTTAATTTTGTGAATGTAATACGTCTCTCTTTCAACTGATATCTATTTATTTATTGATTATTAAAATATTTTTCTGCTGCCTAAGCCGAACCAACTCTACCGTCTGGTGACAAAATTTATATAACAAAGTTAAAGGTCCGTAAAAAGTGCCCCATTTACATTTTTGTTCAATCTTACGTAATGAAAATCTCTTTAACAAATAATTCAATCAATTTTTATTTATATGCGTTGTTCTCAGACTATTTGTTATTGCTCTCTGATTCCAACCATTCCCTTTTGATCTGTTCTTTATGGAGGCAAAAATAAAAAAAATATTGATAAAATTTTACCAAATCACAAATAATCACATGAACAGTCAACCAATTTTCATACGGTCAATCACAAGTTCAGTACAATTTCGATACCTGATTTTTTTCGTACTAATTCACTTTTATCTATAAGTTTACCTGTGATTTCTTCTAAGTCTCGGCTGTTTTTTGACTGATTCTCGTGAGTAGTAATGATATTACTACAATAAACAAACACCCAAGCTTTAAAATAAAAAATATCATTTTCATCCTCATAACTTCGGACAAAAATAGTATGTTTTTTTAAATTTAGATTTCATAAATTGAATCTTGATTTATTTTAGTAATTTCCCTACTATTACCCTAGCTCTAAAATGTAAATAAAATACAAAAAAATATTTTAAAAATTAATGAATTACCTAATAATGAATCAATTTATATTCATGAAAATGTGTTTGAAGATATTTATAATTAATTTGGATATAAGAACATTGATTCAAAACCAATAAAATTGAAATAAATAAGGATATCAATGGAAAAGATAATTTTAACCTCGAAGATGAATTAACAAGAATAATAAGTAAATGTTTTAATTGTACTAAAGATACATTTAAATATCAAATATTAATACAAAGTGTGTACATTAATCCTCTTATTATAAATCATCGTACTAAGAAAGAAGAAAAATTATCATATAAATTTTATACACATCCGCAAGTATTAACTAATAAGACGGAAATAAGTATATCAATTCAACATGATCTTCAATACTTGAACACAATTATTGAAGAAAGAGAATGAACAGGTTCAGGATGAAAATCTGTAAATATAAATTTTATTCACATAGATTTAATTAAATATCAATCTTTAGTAGATTTCTTTTATGTTAAATTTCCTTTTGAATCTAAGAAAAATATTCATATTTAAAACAAGGATAATGGATGTTTTACATATTCTGTACTAGATTATCTTCATCCAACAATAATACATTCAGAAAGATTAAATAATTCTATACCTTATATAAATGAATTAAAATTAAATGAAAATCAATATTTTTTCAGTGTGCAATTGTTATATTTTTTCGTAATAATTGAATAGCAACCAGTTCAATAATTACAGTGGTCTGCATTTGAAAACCTTTTTTATGCTGTTTGAACTTTTGAAGCAGATTCTATAAGGAAATTTTGCGCTGATTTCGAATCAGTAATTCGTTTGTCTCATTCACGTCTAGTTTTTATGATACAACAATTTGAAGTTTTTATATATTATTACATAAAAACACTACGATTAAATGTACAATACTGTTTATAATTGTCAAAAGATGTGCAAAGTAACAATAATAATTTATTATAGATTACACGGTGGAAGAAAGGCTTCTTCAACAACTTTCCACTGTGTTGTGCAGCAGAATCATCTCGTTTGAGATAGCAACAATAGTCGGCAAGCATGTTCACATCCCAGCGGCCCTGATACCTTTCTTCCATAACACCAATGTCTTGATAAAATCGCTCTCCTTGTTCTTCTCTCATGTCATCACAGTTGTCAGGAAAGTAGTCCAAATGTGAGTTGAGAAAATGTATCTTTAGAGACATACGTGCACCAAGAACCTTGAAACTCTGAAGGAGCTCTTCCACAATATGCTCACAGTCTGAACTTCGATGGTTTCCTAGGAAACTGTTGACGATGGACTTGAATGTACGCCAAACATTGGCTTCATACTCTTTGAGACAATCATCGAATTCAGTATCTTTCAGGAGCTCTCTAATTTGAAGGTGATCAAAAATCCCTGCTTCCAATTTAGCCTTACTTATGCGCGGAAATTTATCTTTAATGAAAGCACAATAATTATTTATCGTATTAATTTTTTCATTGTGAACCGTACAGTTTTAAGCATTTAAATTTTTTGAGAGCCAGATGTAGCCTAACAAGAGACGGTTACGAAAGCTACTCTTTATCAGGGCTGTTTTTTACTGATATTTCATTGACAATTATGTACAAGGGTAACACGAATTCAATCTCAAGGAAACATTTAGTTCTGTTATATATCTGTCAAAACGACAATCCATGTGCAGCCGCACAATAATAATAATAATAATAATAATAATAATAATAATAATAATAATAATATCTTTTCCTAATTCAAATATTAAAATTAAAAAGATTTTTGTATGGAGGAAAACATGTTTAACCCGAGACCCTAGTACCTCAGAGCACGTCAATCACAGCAGAAGTGAAGTAATAATAATTGCTCTCTAATGAAAATTAGACGGACCTCCTTAATAACCACCACCATTTGTTGACGCCGAAACCCTGTTCTTTATCACTTCTGATTTCATTAGGATCCTAGATCGAAAGAAACGTTACACATCTCCTAACTGAAAGAAAACTCAAAATGGTTCGTGGTGTTGCATATTACTAAAAAAAATTAGTATTTCGAAAGCATTAATAATAATTATTAATATAAACCAAAGTATTATATTATTATTACTTTTTTGAAATTATTTAAATTATTATTATTATTATTATTAT
>JBBMKC010197176.1:0-14571 GCA_037834085.1 Bipalium vagum | reverse complement strand
TTATGATTATTTCAATCCTCTGACAAGATTAATAACTATACCACCTTCCCTTTGTGTTTCAGTTATAAAATGATTAAAAAAATTATTTAAGTGGGGTTTATCACCACAAGAATTTCTTGAAAATTGAAAGCTTCCTATAAGTTCAGAAAATATTTTTGCCTTGAGAAAATGTTCATATAACTAAAACTTATAATAAAAAACCGATTTCATGGTCAGTAAAATTTAACTGATTATATGGTATATTTCTTTTTCAGAAATTAATTAATTAATTAATTAATTAATTAGAAACTTTAAAGACCATATTAATCAATTTGAGATCATACCAATATTCCTGCTGTGATCAAGCTATGTCTCTCCAAAGATCTTATTAATTCATCGTCGATATTTGATGGAAGACCTTTCGTTGGGCTGTTTATATCTGGATCAAGTGTGTAACTTTCAGTTATCCCACCCGTAAAATCATCTAATGCATCAGCTAATTGACCTGCATCGAGGACTTCGTAGGAACCATTCAATCTGAATTATTTTAATTAAACGACAAACAGAATGATTGTTATTGATTAGACGATTCCTGTTTAGTTGAAATAAATAAATAGAAAAAAATAGTCAACTTTTCAATAAATATTTGAAAAAACAATAATTTTTATGTTTATGATGTTTTTTTTGCACAACAATGACTATTTTCTGTTTTCTGCTATCAGTTTTTCGTTTCTTTTTTTATCTGTGTTTTTTCAGTTGTCTTTATTGATCTCTGACAACCAAATACTTTTATTTTATAAAATTAAAAATTCATACATTTTTTACCTTTTCTATTTCTGAAACACATTTCTAATTAATTGTAAATTTTATTTCAATATGGAAAATGGGCACCAATAAATTGTTAGGTATTTTCTCAATTTTTTGTGAATCTTTAAGATTACTATTGATATTTAAGAATCATATTTATTTTTGATATTTAAAGAAAACATATTTATTGATCACATGTATAGCAATGCCTTTTAAGTTTGAAAAATTTAATTTGAAACTGTCCTAATATTGATTATCTAATCACTATACTCTAATGGATGTCCACCAATCATTACAATTTCCAATAAAAAGTTTTAACAATTTTAAGATTTTATTATTTTTGTTACTCAATTTTAAAATATAAGACCTTTAGACCTGAAATGTTTCACTCCTTTATGCAACATGATAGAAAACAGAAAATTATATTTTTGGATGTAACATTCTCTAAACTTTTAAATATTTTGGAAATTTTCAAGTTTTTGTTTCGGATAATAAATTTTATGATTTGAAGAAGGAGACTCTTAGAAATTAAAATAAATTTTTATTATTTTAATTGATATTAAAGAAACATCAATTTAAATTAAAATTTTTCGGGAGTCCAACATAAAATTATTTTAATGTCTTAATGGCAATATGAGATTTTTACTTGTTAGGATAACAAAGTTTATTATTATACGTCATTTTTATAAATATTATTTGGATATTCTTTTCAAATGACGATCATTGATGCTTTGTGAAATTTGCGATTTGACACTCAAAACATCTTTGTCCACCTCTAATTGTTGGGTTGAACATTGTTGATATTTTGGATTGACGTTTTCCTGTTTTAAGCGCTAGAACGACAATCGGGATGTACTAGTTTTTCAAAAATCTTTTACATAAAAATTTTTCGAGTCTCGGGTGCTACTCTAAGTCCGTTTTGCCAATAATGAAGCAAAAAAAATAAAAAAATTAAAATTAAAAATTAAAATTAAAAATTAACCATGAACCGTTGCATCTTAAATAGAGATTCTGACACTGCAAGCAAAATAAAAGAAATCATCACTAGGTCAATAATTAATAAAAAAAATTAATTTAAAGAATACAAGTAAAAAAAATAAAGATGGTAAAAAGATAGATAAAATGATATCTTTTATTACTGTAATTGTAAAATTATTATTGTACTTGTTGAAAGTATAATGGGTGCATGAATTTTATATAGAAAGGATCGGAAAAATTCGCATTGATAATTAAAAGATAAAATAACAGTAACAATTTCAAGCAAAAGGAAGAATTGAATTTTTATAAATATTAAAATCGTTCTTTAAAATAATTATTTTAAAAAATTGTTAATTTTTTAATGTTAAAATTGCTGTATGATTTTATCTGTCTGATAATTTTGACAGGCTCCAAAAGTTTTATAACAGTAATGAATTTGTAATTTTAGTCCCAGAAAAATATTTTAGAAAAAATATAAATAAAACATTTTGAAAATAGTAATATTAAAAATAATAATAATAGTAATGTTTTTATTTTTATTGTTTGATCTTGTTTGTAAAAATTCTTTGATATGCCTGTTTTGAAGTCTGAGTCTGAGCAATTTTGATTAATTAATTGCAGCACGAAATATAAAAATGACTTGCTATTTATTCACACGATTAAACATGAATATTTGTATATTGATATCAATTATATTTTTGTTGTGAATTTCTTTCAATTTTTTCAACCTTGAACAAATTTGAACACATAATTTATATATTAAATGGCTCGGAAGATTTAAAGCTTCCAATCATATTGAATATTCCTTATTTTTAAATTTATTTTATGAACTGACATTTCCCTTGAAAAATTTTTTTAATTTATTAATTGAGCTTAATGGGAATCATGACCAACGGTAATTATTATTAAGTTATTTACGAAAATTACGGACAAAAATCTTTTTAAAAAGAATTGCACAAATTGAATGTTGAAATTACTAGCGTGATACAAAAGTTCGTGCTCAAAAATATCTTATAAAGAAATTTTACATTCCAAATAAGTTTTACCATTATTTTCAAAACCTAATAGCTACGTATTATGTTTTTAAAATGTATAATTTTATTTAAAGCAATTTATCAATTGTTTAAATATTGAAATATTGACTGATTAATAGTTTTTGAATTTCAATACATAATTTTTTCAAGTCTTGATTAATATGATTTCTACAAAATTTGAGATAATGTTGTTGCACCGTTATTGGAAAAGAAGCTTGAACAAGAGGGATGCTTGCAAGGAGATATTGGAGTTTGAAGATGAAAGGATTTTCCAAAGCCAAAAATCGTGGACATGGTGTGTAGTATGATAATTGAATTAATAATAATAATTTTTTAAAAAATCGAATTTTTTTTAAAAAGCAATATATATAAATCTCGTCGTCGAGATAACGATATATTGCTTAGTTATTATTTACTGAAAGAAGATATGTCCCGTCGTGGGGACTATAAATTTTATTTTTAATTAATTATTTTTTCGACTAAGTTTATCTCGACGTGGATAAAGTTAGGATTAATGGGCTATTGAAGGAAATAGCCGTCTCAAAACGTAAGGATTGATGATCGTATACCAATCTCTACGAATATATAAAAAGACGGATGGGTAGATATTATTAATTAATAAATAAATAAATTATTATGGGTAGATATTGATTTATTTTATTATTATTAATTATTATCATTATTATTATTATTAATTATTATTATTAATATAATACTAAACATTTTATGACTTTTAAAATTCTATAAAACTGACTTTGCGTATGCTTTTTCAATAAGTGAGCCCCAGAATTCATTTGGTTGATGTGAACTTACAAAGATTAATCGGCCATCTTTTGTTGGAAGAAGATCATCGATAATTACTTCCTTCCAATCTCCATTCCTCCAAAATCGAAATACAAAGGCCCCAAAGTACTGACCTGGTCTAAAACTTTGACCAGCAGGAATGACCTTAGAAAGAAGATTTGTCTTTTCAAAGTCATGACAGGTAATACAGGCCAATGCTACGACAACCCAACAGTCACCTGTAAAATGAAGTCTTTAAATTTTAAGTAATCAATTTTTTATTGCAGGCACCAACTCTAGTTTATGGCTGTACATTTTTTAAACTTTTTAGTAATATGTATATATGTAGGGAAAGTGGCAATGATGTTAAATATAAACCAATGGTTGCCACGTCTCGAAATAAAAAATCTACAATTATTATTTTTATTAGTCGATCGATAAATTAAGAATAGTTAAATAGGTCGATTATTATAGGTAGATTGTTTTTTATTATTAGAGTAAAAAAATGTCTGAAATTGAAAAATACTGTATTTTTGTAAAAAATTAAGTATATTTTAAATATTTCCAAAAAATAATTTTTTAATCCATAATTCAAAAATGATCAGAAAATGCACTAATAAAACTTATAAAATTTACTTTAATTAAAAATGAAATCATTTTAAAAAATCAGAAATATCAAGTGTAATTTTCATTTTTTATCGATTTTCATCTGTGTTGAAGACAAATATATAAAAACATTATTTTTTATTATATTTAATATTTAAGATCACAAGCCTCCGGCATTCATCACATTTGATCAACAATGCGATGAAAGTTCACAATTCAACATTTTAATGTACTTCATAATTTTCAAAAACAATAATTAATTGATTAATTAATTGACAACAATATCGATTATTCGTTCTGGATTATGATTTTTCCATACATCATAAATATAATATAACATGTTTAAATTCAATAATTTTACCGATTTATCAAATTTCTAGAAATTAGACAAGCTTAAATATCAATATTAAATAATCGTTTTGAAATAGGGTTGAGCAAAAGAAATTTTGTTTTTGATCATTTTTATTTTTCTAACTATTAAAGATTGTAACTATTCAATTGCAAACATTTTTCCAACAAGAAAACAGTTTATTCCTGTCAAATAAAAATCGGTAGTTCTGGAAAAATGAATTTTCATTTTCTTGATATTTTCTTGATCAACTGTGGGTATGAGTTTTGAAGTTTCTGGTTCATTTCCTCAATGTTCCCCTTGCACTTCTTGACATTAATCGTTTCATTATCATTTTGATTTAAACAACGAACTATTATTGTGCGGTCAACATGCATCAAACGTGATTATCTGAGAGTAAGTTTTGATTATAGTTATCAATTGGTCGTTATCCATTAGTATTAAGAAGCGCAGCCGCTCTTCTTCTCGTTTTTCAAACTTTCATCTTAATAATTTAGTTAACCATTATTGTTGCGTGATTATTTTTGTTGCATCATTCCTTTTGTAAGCCTTTTCATTTTTTGAACTGTATAAGATATCAGTCGAGTTAACTTTTGAGTTAAAAAGATTTTCAGATCCTACGTTTTATGTAACACAAGGAGGACCAAATTCAAAGCCATTACTATAAATATATCAAAATAAAAGTTTCTAATTGATATAATAATCAATATTTACAAAATTATATATTTAAAAAATATAAAAATATTCAACTAATATCAAAACCGAGGTTATTTTTATGAAAGTGTTTTTCACCTTTACTGATTTTTATTTTACATGTCACTATATATAAAGTATTACTTAAAATTTTACTACATAAACAAATAAAAAGCAATACCTAGATTTCCTTGATTAAGATCACACATATCAAAGTCTCTAACAACCATTTCTGGCCTTAAACTTTTACCATGAGCTTGATTGAATAAATTAACAATTTCTCCTGGTCGCATCCAAGTGACTGGAAAATTTGTTTTCCGTGAAGGATAGAGACTTTTATCATTAGCAGGAAAATCTGGATCTTGATAAAGAGTTTTTGAAGCAAAACATGTTTTGCGAATGTTTTCAAGTTTTACAGAAAAATACGAGTTTGAATTGGATGGAATTTGATTAACGCCTTGCGATGATGAAAGATAATTGTTTTTCAGTGAAAGTGATTTTTCCACTTTATTGGTCATGTTTGTTATTTCGGATCCGCTTCCGTTACCATTAACATAGGAATGTTTAAATGATCCAATAGGTCGATTAATATTTGATGAAACTCTTGGAGTGGGAGCTTAAATTGAATATCTTTCATTTATATCAATAAATATTAATAGTGCATTTGCACAATTTAAATCATAACATGATTACATTTAGAATTAAGAACGCATTTCAAAACCCAATAGGGATAAATATGTAAATTCTATTAACAATAATATAATTATAATACACAAAATCACCAATAAATCTATCAATTAAGAAAAATTATTTTAATTTTCCAGAGATAATTTCGTTACTTATATTTTTTGCTTTAATTTAAAGATTATTTAATTTTTAAATTATTTTTATCCGTAAATTAATATTTAAATTAAAAGTAAATTAAACTTTCAATCAAAGTTTATATTTTAATTTTTTTATAATACTATTATACTATTATTTTTAATAAAAAAATAATAACTATTGAGCATATTGTCTTATAAAATACCTTTGTTATTTTTCATCTGGCCAATTCAAAAGCTCTTTTTAATAAAAAAAATACATAAAAATCACCCGACATAAGTATTTGGATAAATAATTTATTATTAAACACTAAAATTAAAAAAATTAATGTTGCGGATTTTAAATTATTTAATTTAATATCTCAAGTTCTAGTAAGCTTTAATTTTAACAAATCTCGCGTGCCTAGATTAAAAAGTTATAATTAATTTGATTTCGATATAAAAATCAAAAAATGAAATTGATTTTTTACTTTAAAAAATATTAATTTCAAATAATTTTAATCTATACATTCACTTGTCTTTAAAATATATTGATTCGAGTTTTTTAAAATTTTAACCGCTGGTTGAAAATATGTTTATCAAAACCAATTAATACCGTTATCAACTCTCATATCATCAAACAATAAACCCACAATCACAATCAATCATTATCCAAACAGTTGAGTGTACTAGATCAGGTCGCTTATATTGCGCACGCTACGGGTCAATCAATAATATATTTGTAAACAAAAAAAATAATTAACTACAAACTTTTTTCTGATTTTGAAAAAGTAATATAAAATATAAATATAAAAATATATAAAAATAAAGAATTAATAAATAAATATGAAGATTTGATTGAAAATTGTTGAATGTGAAAATCACCATAATGAATGGTTCACATGACTGATAGAAAAATTAAATTGAAAGAATTTTATTATTGAAAAAATAATATAAGATTTACAATATATATTTTAAAATTGAATGCACTAAAATGTTTTTAAAAAATCAAACACTGTTTAATCGAAAAATTGAAAAACAAGAAGAATAGAAATAAAATTTTAAAATAAAAAAATGGATTAAGAAACAAATTATTATGTCAGTTTTTAAAATAATCTTAAACCAATTGATTTTTGTTATTTTTTACACATGTTGAGTTTAGGAAAAGATTTTAGGAGAAAATTGGGAAACAAAGCAATTAGCTTCCAAAAATGATCATCAAGGAGCAAATTTTGGAATTTTGAGGGTACTCGTCAGTATATAGTTAGTTTTGAATCAGTATATAATGAGAAGCATTTCCTCACAATTTAGCCCTCCTAAACATTCAAGAAAGACATTTGCAAATTTTTATTTGTTGAGAAGAATAATTTATTACTATTAAACAAGAAAATTTTATTGTAACGCAGATTAATTTACAAGCAATTATGTGTGCCTCTTGTTTGGGGTTATGTTTAAGTTCCCTATCAGAAGGCTATCTATGAGTCTCAGCGTATAGTCCGAGAAATTTTAAACGAAGACAATTCGTAATATATTTTTAAAATTTTAATTATTTTATTCATTTCTTTTTATTTAACAATTATTTAATTATTATTTCATTTTATTGGTCATTAAAATTTACATTGAAGATTTAACAAATATTATTATTAAATAATTATTTGATGAAATGGACAATTATCCAACACATCACAATATAAACGATAATTATGTTATCTTTATTTTGATGAATGAGTTTGTATCAATATTTATAGACTGATCTGTTTAGACAGGAATTTTCGGACAAGATCAATAAATGAAAAAATTAAAATCTTATATATTTTTAACCACAAAAATAATATTTTTGAAATTTGTATACATTGGACTACGTTATAATTTTATCATTAAAAGAATAATTGTAAGATTAGAAACAACTTTGTTCTCATATTTGAGAAACTTCGGAAACAAAGTCCAATTAATGGAAAAATTGTTTAGACTTATTTAAATTTTGAACTTTTGTTTTATTGAACTAATCTTATCATTAAAGTATTTCTTAAACTTTTAGAATACTTAAATTAAAACTTAAATATAATATAAAAATGAATAAAATAAATAATATTAAATATTTCAAAAATCATTAAATCATTATTCTTTAGTTTTATTTTAATATTTGTTAAGAAATCTATTTATAATTAATTGTGTTAATATATAAATATGTTTTAAAAAAATTTATAAAAAAATATAGAAATGTCATTTTAAATATATATGAACTTTTTGTAAATTCATTTTCAACATTCGGATCATTTAATAAAATTTTCTATTTTGACAATATTTCAAATTTTTTGTTATTATTATTTTCATTATTATTATAGTGACAATATAGTTATTATTGCCAATATAGTTTTCTTAAATATTTTTATAATTATTTTTGAAACCTGGTGGCAATTACTGATAGAAAACTAAGACCAATTTTGTAAATGAAGCTAATTAAATTATAAATTATTGGCCATTTTAAATTTCATGTTTTGCATAAATGGAGAGAGAAATTACTTCATTCCAAATGTATATTATTAGAAAATCTTCAATTAAAAGATGAAATATTCATGGTTTATTTTTTAGAAATATTTTTAAATGTCAAATCACATTTACTGAAATAGATTTCTAATCTTTAAAAATATTTTTATGAAAAATAATTTATACGTGCATTTTTAACGAATGATTTCTGATTAAAACAAGGATGGAAAATAAATGTTATGGTAAAAGTTTTCCATGCATTCTTCAAATTGAAAAATCTGACATTTCCTAAATCAAACACAAGCAAATACAAATCTTTATTATTTTTAGAAATAGTTATAATTATGATTAATACATTTCTTCTTAATTAATGATCAAAATTTTGTGAATACTTTTATTCATTGCGGTTTTTAAATATTGGTTTTCTAATTTATCCATCTAATTTATATCTCTCGTTAATTTGAGATTCGATTAAATATTTTTCTAAATAAAGTAAAGTTTGTATTCAATACTTCAAAAATATTTTATATGTGAACTCAATCTAATTCATAGTGCGACCATAACTTATTTAAATTCCGGGTTCAGTTCAAAACTAAAATATGATCATATAAAATTTCCTTTGTGTAAGAAAAATGTGTCATTTTTGAAAAGAAGCATAATGGGAGATGAGAACTATATCTACAACCGAAACGAAGTCTTTTATCAACATGAAAGCGCTAAAACTCATTTAAATTTTTGACTCGGCAAATATCAAATCCACTATGTTCGCTAGATCGAGCTCCTCCAGATCTTTACTTATTTAGCTCGTTGAATTCTTTGAAGGGCAATATGCTCAGTTCGAGTGAAGGTATCTATACTTGATTGACTTAGTCCTCGTAAATCAGGACAGGAACTGATATGCTGATAACCATTTGCCAATAAAAGATTTTATTTGATTTTTACTAAAAAAAAGCTAAATAATTTCCAAACATCATTTTTTAAATCGTTATTTGTTAAATAATAAAGAGTTGTTATTATGTTAGAGTGATTTATTTCTAGGGATCCTGTACTAACCAATAGATATAGCTGATATCACCGAATTCTGTAAATGTAAAATTTTGTTCATTCTTAATAAAAAGAAAAAAACAATTGAGTTTTTGAATATCTTAAAATTAGCAACTTTAAATTAAGTGTAAATTAAGATTGTAGCTGAACAGTTACTTTAAATTGTCACTCTAATATTTTTGAATCATTGAAATAAAAATCACCAACATCAAATATACAAAAATTGGAGAATTCATACGACCTTAAGTAATATTCTCTGGATAATCGTTTTCTCTTCGAATAATAACCTTATTCCCATATTTTTCAGTTTTAAAAGAAATTTTAGATTTTTACATTTGTTATTCGTATATTTGTCGATAGTTTTGACTATTGATATTTTGGATTAATGTTTTATGTTAATGTTTTTATGTTTCATTTTAATTTTTCTTATTAAAAAGCAAAAATTATAATTATTGATTTTTCATTTTAAAAACCGACTATAGCTGTCGTTTACTTTTGAAACACACAAGATGTCTGAGATCATTAAATTCTTGTCTACTGAAAAAATTAAATAGTGAAAGAATATAAGCTTCTTTTTGTGACAAAAGAATTATTCACAATACACTTAAGTCATAAAATTTGGATGTATTTTATATTTGATCTTTACTTATTTTAGAAAATTTTAATTATTTATAGATTTCTTAATTGTAAAGTCTTCTGGGACTTAAAAATATATCTCAGTTTAACTATTTCTTATTTAACCCTGAACATATGAGTAAAATAGATACAAGTTAAGATGAAAAAACCTAAAATCGTTAAACAATAATTATTCTCTTTGAAATATTCATTCTAAGATCTAACATAAGTCACTGTTTTAATTATTTATTCACTTCTCTTAGTAGTGCCACTTTTACAATCTTTTTCAATTCTATATTTATCTGACTTAATGATTATGTGCTATTTAATGTTGTAACTTTTCCAGTTGCAAAATAATTGGACGAATAAAAGTGAATAATTAAAGAATGCTAAAATGTCAAATAATAATTAAATAAATTTTCTGTTGTAAATAAATTAAGATAAATTTATCAATTTTTAAAAATACAGAATAGAAATTAACTTTAGAAAATTCTTAATTGGTCTCCTTGTGACAACCAATTATTAACAGTTATTATATGAAAGGAAATAAATAAATTGACATCCCAGAAACGTATAAGAAAAATCACTTCTCGAAATCGAAGAGTTGTGGCTTCAACACTATAGTGATGTACATAATGTTCTTGACTGACATTTAATAATTTGTTATTAATATTTTATAATTCTGTATTGAAGATAAGTTATTAATCAATAAATTATTTTTTATTTCTGTCATTATTTATTATTTATTTATTATAAATATTTAATAATTTATTCATATATCTAATAATATTAATAATTTGATTATTATTAAAATAATGGGAAAACTATATGCAACTATTCTCAAAATTCTTTATAAACTTCACTGAACAATTTTTCATTATTTAATTCATTTTTTCAAAAATTTTCTTGAAAAGTTTGCAATAAATCAATTTTAAATTGATTAATTGTATTAATTTATATTTATAACTAAATTTTTTTCCTATAAAGTATTGAAAGTTAAAACCGATATGACAAATAAAAAAATAATTTATTACAATTTTTAATGGATAATTTGATAAAAAATTTTATTTAAAATTAATTTGATTGTTACCAATAAATACAAATTTTGATATAAGTACAAATGCTAGGGAAAATCGATAATTCTGGTTTAAATGATCTAAAACAATAATTTCATGTAACTAATACCGAAAAATCATTGACCAGAATTAAGTATGCAATTAAGGTAACTGAAATAAATTTCTACCAAGCCCACATTTTGTATAGGACTTGATACTTGTAGCTAATCGAACAACGGTTCCTATTGCAGTCTAGTGACATGAGAAAAAAAATTGGTAATTGTAGCCTAAAATCAATTAGATTAATGCAATAGTACACTAATGATCTAAAGAGATGTGGTCCTAATTATTTGACTGAAAAACGATTGGAACGACATAAAATCACTAGCAATCAATAAACGGCCGATCATTAACTGTAAAAATCAAATACTATGATAGCGAAACCTAGCTCTGATTTCGCGGGTGCAAAGTCATAAATGTCAAATATCGAAATTGTTGAGGAATTCGGAATCCATAAAAATATTATATCAATGTCTCAGTTTATAATTATTGTTTTAATAGAATAATCATTATTGATTATTTAGTATTATAAATATTGATTATTGTTTATTTTAGATCTTCAAAATTATTATTAGTGTCATTATAAAAAGTATTATTAGATATTGGATTACACCAAAAACTAAAAAATACATTTTTCAATCTGTAAAGGAATTAAAATCATTTTTGATCAACTTTTAACGTGTAAAGTGACTTTTTCCAAGCATTAATATATAATTTTTATTATTCATTTCGAAGCTGTGTCTTACATATATAGAATTACAATTAAAAAATAAAGTAAAACTCTAATCGCATTATTGTTCATACCTGCTGCATTGTCATAATCATTTGCAGTGAAAAAATTCTGATCCACATCTGTAATATTGCTGAATTGGATTCCTTCATAATTGCCCATGGACGATGCATTATAATTGACAATATTCTGATCAAGACCTTCATAGATAGGATGATTGGCTTGCATTTCTGGATATTTCGTATTGTTCAGATTGGATAAACGTTGGCGATTTATAATGATGTTAGGATAATTAGTGTTTCTCAGTGTAGAATTGGTGATAAGTGTATTTGTTCTACAAGACGTGATTGGCTGGAAATTGGGATATTGATATCGCTGAGTCATTGCACACTTTCAATACTGAAATTGTGTTTAGATTTATTTACAGGCAAAACATAATTTTTGACTATTTGTTGTACAATATGATATTTGGTGTTATCTGATACTGCATGTTTTTCAAAAATATTCATAAATACCACATATTAATTAACTGAAAATGTTAAAATTTTCAAAAAAACATTCCATCTGTTATTATGTAATAAAGATTTTTATGTTAATTAACTTTTATAATTTTAGTATATCCTACCGCTATTGATTTTTTAGCTTATAATAGCCTAAAACTACTTATTTTAATTGTAAATTAAAAATATTAAATTTGAAACATAATATTGGACATATTTAGACATACTTTAAAATGACAAAGAAATCCATGCATAAAAATGATAAATTACTGTTATTTAAAAATTTTTATCTGGAAGATTTTTAAAAATACATTATTAAAACATTTAATTGAATAAATATTTATTCAAAAATAAGTTTTTAACAATTCTTTTGGAATTGTTCTTTATAGCAATATCAATAAACTTTATCCGTATATATTTTTTAAATTGTATAATATAATACTAAAAATTAAGGCAAAATTTAATTACTCAGAAAACTTACTTTTTAAGTTTTATAAATTTGAAATATATATTTATTCTTTATAATTCTTTTATTTATATTTTGTTTAATTTGACTATAGTGAAAACCATCTTTTTTTTGTTTTCAATAATATTTTAAATTTTCATTCTTTTGAAGATATATTGACCCGACCTTGATGACTTAACGATGAATGATGGTATGGGCAGAGACTACTATAGTCAGAATCATAGAGCTTCCCTTCAAAGCTAATGATCGCTTTATTAAGTTTGTTCAGGGAAAAGCCCTCTTCTGAAGACACAAACAATGTCCAAGTACATTGGATTTCAGTGGTAATGTTCAGGTCTTCTGAAAATTGTTTTTCTCTACGTGTAAAAATAGACCGTAAAATGACAGATCCTATTCCTTGTCTTTATTTCTTCTAGGCAATCGGATTGGTCACACTGTCATTTTGATCATAGAATGCATCTCATAATAACACGATAAATTATTTCGTTATAATCAATGATTGATTGGTTAAGCTTTAGATTACGCTGGGTTTTTTAAACATTTTAATCATCAAAAACTCTATCTACTTTATTAAGTTCTATCTAATATTCAGGCGTTAACTTCCAATCAACTCTCAACAGAAAAATTATTTTAAAAATTATGATGATTCTATATTGTCAGTTCAATTTATTTAGAATTTTAATTTTCTCTAGATTTTAATCGTCTTACCACAACATTAAATAATTAAATTGAATTGCCATGATTTCATATTATCAAGTTAATTTAAACAAAAAACTCAGGCAAATTAGACTCCGTTCAAATGCATATGCATATGTGATTTTAATGAACAAAAGAACTTTAAATTATAGGTCAAAAGTGTTGGAAATTGAACATATCCCGGTTGGTAAAGCAACGTGCTTATTTGCTTCTAAATGGATTACCTGTTTTTAATCTGTGGTTTGTTGCTGTCTGGGTTGGCGAGAAAAAAACGAATAAGAAAAATTGATATTTACGAGATGATTGGATCCATCTTTTAAGGAAGTTAGATGGTTGAATCCAGCTACAATAATATCGATATTTTTTGTTATCTTTAATGATATTGAAGGCTTTGCCCAAGACATATCCCAGTATGGATAATTATGTTGGCCACTATAAATTGTCCAAATAACATAATACATATCTTTTATCATTTTTCAAAAGTACGTTTTTCAAAAACAATTAAGGTCCAAATATCCCCACACACACCACATTTTTTCAAAAATTGCTAAAAATCAATGAAATACTTAAAATCTCTAAAAAAAAAAGCCTTGAAAAATTCATGAAAAAAAATGAAAACATCACAAAAAATGTAGCAAAAAAATAATTTTAAATACTTTAAAAAGATGCTAAAAATCGCTAAAAATATTTTAAAAAATGTTCAATATTTAGTGTATCAAATTTATACCTGACTCCAACTCTTGAGTGGTGCAAATAAAAACAATCAGTAAAGCAACACTTGTATTTATACCACACAAACACAAAAACACACAGGAATACAAAAGATAAGTAAGAGTCTGGGATCACAACTAATGTCTGAAATGTTACACAACCCTTACACTATCTGATC
>JBBMKC010197165.1:0-14571 GCA_037834085.1 Bipalium vagum | reverse complement strand
TTTTATGTAATACTTTTGTATTAATTTTCTTTTTATACCCAAGTTCATGTATCATTTATTAATAAATGTTATTATCGAATTTTTTCTGTTTTATCAGGGGGTGGACAATTCGTTGGACCAAACTGTATGTGGAATTATTTCGAAATCCATAAAATAGCACTCGGTGGTCTGGGAAAGATGATTCAAATAGATGAAATGTGCAACTCCAACTTTGAACGTTTAGTATCCATGTCACTTGCGGAGAACATTTATTTCATAACTCCGTTATGAAAGTTTTAAATTATTTTACATAACTGGATAACTTAATTCTATCTATTATTGAACTATATAAAACTATGAGTTAAAAATAAAGTTGACAACAACTTTTCCGAACTGCTTTTAAGGTACAGTTAATAATAATAATAATAATAATAAAAAAAAAGATAGTGTAAGGATATTAAATAAATTTATTAAGTTAACTTGCCTCTTTTTTAATATTTCTAAATAATGGGGGTTGAATAATCATGAATTTTTTAATGAGAATTGTTGAATTCTTACGTTTTTAGATGGTTTAGTTGATTGAAGATCATCTTTGCATCGTATAACCACTGTTTTACCATCTGATAACACTGTACTGCGGTCAGCATCGGAAGAAGAACAGTTGAGTTTCAGGGAAGACAATATAGAGTCATGATCTTAATTATGTATTTCAAGTAGATTAAAACAATACAAAAACATTTTACTCTTCTTACGGTAATTGTATTTATAACATTCGGATTCTGAATCTGCCATCTTAAGGTAAGAAATATATTTAAATAAAAAAATTTCCACAAATAATGTTTTTGTCATTGTCAATCTATTGATCTATAAGTAGAAAAGTCTGGTTTTAATTTTAGGTGGTTAACTCACTTTTTAAGAGAATATATTTACCAGAGAAACGACCATAGAGGAAAGAATAGGTGGAAGTAACTCCGGATTGTGAGGTCCTAAAGATGAACCGAATAATTTAAATAATGTGTTAAAAGTAAAAATTGACTAAAACGAATTTTGAAAGGAAGACAAACAATGTATTGGAATAAAGGGAAAAGGCAAGCTGAACCAGAAGATAAAATTAGGATATAACAGTCGTCAGTAGACCGAGGTTGAGTTAGGTGAGGAAGATGTAGACTCACTGAGAATCAGAAAAAATAATAAAAGAAATGAATACTTAGAACTTTAGGAAAATGATGATTGCATGGAGGAGAGATCGACAAAAGATATTGAAGATGAGAGAATGAGGAAAAGTGATAAGGAAAGTTTTGAATAGACGAAGTGATAAGAGATCTACAAATCGTGTATTTAGGTGATGAAATTTCGAGAGAAAAAAAATCAAATATTAGATTTCACAAATTTTTCAAGCAGTCTACGTATTAAGGTAGGGGTGTGGAAAGGAATTTAATGAATTGCCTATAAAATTGCGGAAATGGAGATAGGAGTAAATGATCATGAATGATAAAAAAACGAAGCCAGAAGTAGAGACCAAAGGTCTAAAATAAATTAAATCAAACCGGAACCAAGAGAAAGGATGAGAGGATAATCATAGTTAAAATAAGCTGGATATAGAAAAAACTAAATGTAAATGATTAAGGACTCAGGTTTTGAGTAACTTAAGAATCTGGGTAGACATTAGATATTAGTTGAGAGACCTGAAAATTGCTAGGTGAGAATAACTTTAGATTTCATCGTTTTTATTTATTTATTTTCTCACTCATTATTTATCATTTTATTCCACTTGAAATCAATTGATTGCACGGGTTTTAATTTGATCCAATCTTATCAAAATCTGATCTTACAAAAACCCGTACTGAACTTACTTGATATAGAGATCATCTATAAAATTACTCCGGATTACAACTAAATGTTTCAGTCTTACTAAAAGTAATATGACTCCATTTTTATTTTCATTTGATACATTATAATATGGAATATCGACAATCAATACTAATGTAATTTTTTTTATTTTAAATATGAACCAATTAAATGTTCAAACACGTATTGAGCTAATAGCTTTTTATTTTGAATGTGACAGATCATCAATTCAGTGTCTGAGGCGCTACAATAATGAGCATGGTATCTTAGGTGTCTTAGAATCTTTCAAAAATTAAAATTCACTGGCCCTGAAAAAAGTCATCTTTTTGCAAATTGTTGGATATTAGACAAATCTGAAACTCATTCTCAATTTCTGGCATCTCAATTATGGTCAGACGAGTTCCACTTTACGCTAGACGAGGATATCTACACCCACTAAGCAATCATCTTGTCCCCAGATAATCCACATCTTTTTATAATTAAGTGTAACTTTGCTTCCAAAGTCACGGCTTGGTGCAGATTTTCAGCAGAGTTCATAATTGGACCTTATTTTATTGAACACTCAGAGCGGTTACACACGTTTGTCATTCCAGAGCTTCAATCTAAAGGCAAATTTTCTCAAACAATATTCAAGGATCGCCTCATTGCCAGAGGTCAAACAATTTTTGTTCTAAACTTTTGGCCAGCATCACATGATCATTTGACATTTCGATCACAAGTGGCCTCTCATATCTCATGGTTTGGCAACCTCAGATTTCTGGTAAAGTGTATGGTCGCTGACCAACGGCAATCCAACAATCTAAAATAATAATCACAGAAGAAATCAATGCAATAACATCTCAGCAGCTGTAAAATGCCGTGAATTCTTTTTTTAAGGCAGTTAGAAATGTGCCGAGATCTCGATGGGAAAAATATTGAACATTTTTAGTAATTCCATGTTCTCTATAAACTTTTTATGTATAATAATAAATGTATTTATTAACATTGTCAGACTATAATAAAATCCGGACTTAATTTATAGACAATCTGTATATTAAAAAATAAAATCCGATAAAATATCTTATAGAATATCATACTGTAGGACAGAATTCACTATACTCAGAGAGTCCTGCATAATATTTGGAATTTTCACCGTATAGTCCATGAAAGAGATCGTAATATTGATATTTCCTTTCAACGTATTTGTATCTTGTAATTTCACAAAAATTTGGACAGCTGTCGATTCCATAAATCTGGTTGCAAAATGGATCCAAAGATTCTGATCTAGAATAAAATTTGATTATTATAGATTTGTTTCCGAATTATAGAATCATGAATTCTTTAATTAATTATTATATTTACATTAGAGCAACTAGTAAATTTGAAAAATAAAATTGAAAAAGTGTTAAAAATAAGTGAAACCAGGATATATATAAAGTATTTTTACTTCTCTCGTATATATATTGATTGTTCGGTAAAACAAACACAGAAAAACTATTTTAAAAATATATAATTTTGAAAAGTAGTATATTCTATGTAGCTGCATTATGATTTTTAGCTAATCCCATTTCATAATTCTGTTGTGAAAATTGTTTGAATTGAATAATTACAGCGTTTTGTAAAAAACTGGATAAAATGGAACATCGTATTATGATTGAGTTTTTATTATGAAAGGCTTAACTCTAACCGAGATAGATGATGAAATGGATTATACACTTGGTGAGTCTGCTCCATCATTTTCAACAATTAAAAAATGGGTAGTTGAATCTAAACAGATTCAGTTCAAATCAGTAAGCTCACAGGGAAACTAATGCATATTTTTGAATACATTATTCCCTATGTTAATGGGATTAAAAATGTTGAATATTGTGGGAATAAATCGTGCTGGCGGTTGATTGTGAAACAAATATTAATTAATGTCATCGAAGAATAGATAAAGTTTTATCGCCTTATGACTTACGTTATTGCATTAACGTTTATCTGTGAAACAAGTGTATTTGTTGGATTCTATAATCGTGTTAATTGGTGATGAGAAGGTCGAAAGTTCGATTTATGGAGTAATTTGGATTACAACATCTGTCCATAAAGGTCTTTCAAAATGAGTCAAAGCCTCAAGAAAAATGGAGGCATGTACTTCGTTAATTTAGAAGCTGAGAGGAAGACTAATTCTGAATGGTACATAAAAAAATATTTTCCAGAACTCTTTGAATATAGGAAAGAACAAATTAAGAAGTCGGATTATTTTTCGCCATTATATATTCCCCTAATTCATTAATTAATTTGCGTAGCATAAAGACGGCCATCCAGAGGTCTGCCAATTGGAACAGGTTCGAAGTGTATGATACCTTCGAAATTCCACCAAACACACAACATTACCTTGTGTTCGAAACGATCCTATCGTACCGTAATGTCATCTCACGTAACAATTTTTTTCCAAAATATATTGCCAACTAATTTTTGAAAAAGCTGATTGCAAATTTCAATTTGTTATTTTGCTTGCGCAACTGTCAATTGACGTGGATCTTGTCTTGGACGTTTATATTCATAATTTAACCGGTTGACTTAGGAATGGCAAGTGTTGTCAACAATTCTCTGTCACTTGAATATAATTTTTTCTCTAAGGCAAAATGCCACTTAATCAAGGTCTGATGGGTGGACTGTCTCTCCTGTTTAAACAGTGCAATTCACTTGTACATTATTCTACGTGAAGAAGTCTTCGCCATACGTCTCCTCCAATTTGGAAAAAATTTGATCATTGGGAACATGCACAATACGAGGAACTTTATAACGCTGCGATATTCCATTGCATCAATCATTACTTGAACTAAATTACAAAATCCCGCGATTGTCAATATAAACTGTAATGATAATTTAAAACAACCTACACAAATTAAATCTATAACAATAAATCTAGTTACAATAAAAATGTCATTGCATAACAAATTTATATTTCCTTCCCACATATTGCACAGACGTTTTGGGCGCACCACTTAAATCTTTACAAGAACTTAAGTCCCTAAATTTTAAAATACCATTACGTCACATGAAAATTGCGCTTTAAAATAATATATAACACTTAACAAAACAAAATGTAATTTACTTTAAAATAATAATGTAAAATTAGTAACTAATAATGCGCAAAGACTTTCCGGACAACCTAGTAATACCGTTCTTCAAAAAACTGTCGATTATTTGAATGATCAAAAAATTTTTTTCTTTTTATGTGAGTATTAAAAAAATATATTTTGTTTTAATAGTTTAAAATTTTACTATATTTTGAATTATATTTCTAATTTAATTATGTAGTAAAAAGGAGATCATTATGGAATATTAATGAGCCAATTCCTTTCAGGGTATAAAAGGACGATAATTAATTTTCTGTGCCACTCAGTATATATTTTTAATTTTTTCATAATGCAAAATATTATTATTATATTTGAAATAAGCTACATAAAAATAAATATTATTACTTTGCGATTTTATCTTTCATATACCTATAGCACCCTTGTTCCGGCAAGACACAACCTTTATGATATCCGTATTCTAATTTGGTTGATTTTGAAAAATCAACGTTATACCACCTAAAAATAATATTATTTTTATTGCATGATATTTACACATTAGCAAAAGGATTTATTTTTGTTTAACAGTTTCTATGGAGATTAAGAGATAAAATTCTTGAAATGGTTTTCCTCTGTTAGAAGAAATTTAAAAAGATTCAATATTTCAAAGTTTTTAGTGTCATTCATATTTCTGTAAGAGTCTAAACATTTTCATTGAAATGAAACTTTTTATTCACAAAAATGAACTATACGTGAATACATAATCGTTTTTCTATTTAATTACCTTCTTCCAGACATTCATAGATTTACTGATTAAAGGAAACCATTTTGAAAGAAGTTATACTTTTCATTGAAAAAATTTTGCACTTGTCTTAAGAGATCTTCGTTTTACGGTATTTTCTGATGTGAGTGAAACCAAAATGAAGCCTTTTCAGTAATCATATCTTTAGTTCGTTGAGCTATATGAGCTGGAGTGTTGTCGTGTAAAAAGGTCTTATCATTTTGTTGAGTTTTCGTTATGGAATTTGAGCCAATTCGTTTTAATAATCTTTGTAGTGGAAATTTTAAAATCTTTGAAACCAAATCGTTTCCTAAGTATCTAAATTGTAAAAGCCCTGAAATGTACAGAAATGTTCCAGAAAGATTTCCAAGTGAATATAAGGCATACAAAAGCACCATCTTAGATTTAGCTCTAGCAAGAACGATATCAGGATGCAGAAAGACGACTGCATTTCTATTTGGACGATTGCATAAGAAAGAGAGAAAAATGAAGAATATCCCCATAATTCCATGTCGATGGAAATACATCGGCAATTGTGCAGAAATGCGAAGTACAACAACCAACAGAATGAAAGACCCAAAAAATAAAGAATAACGAGGAAACATCACATAACGATCAACACACCATTAAAATAATAATAATAATAATAATAATAATAATAATAATAATAATAATAATAATAATAAAACAATAAAATAAAATGATAACAAATGAAAAAAAGTAGGTCTTATTTTCCAATATCAATTGTTTTAAAATTAACTTATATTATTATTTTATAATATAATAATTTTTACATAATATTTTTTTATTTTTTTGAATTATAAAAATTATATTAAATAAAATTTTTTAATCCTAATAGTAAAATGATTGTATTAATATCGAAAGTACCCTGTATCTTGCAAGAGTGCCAAAGTAATATTTGATAAGATAGCCAATTGGTTGGTGATTTCAGGAGTCATCAATTCGTTCTACAATAAGAAAATGTTCTTCAATTCACGAAAAATTAAAATAGTGACATTTTTATCATTTTAATCAAAATAAAATCATTGGTCAAGATGATTTAGATATCATTATGTAAAATACAACAAAAAATAAAATATTATATAAATAAATTAACACTTTGTATAATTTAAAATTTGGAGCATGTATAAACTATTAAATAAATCATTTATATAAATAATAATAATATAAATAATAATAAATATTAATAATAATAATAATTTTTAATTTACATATTAGCATAGATTTTTAAATTGTAACAACTTAATTTTTCATAAGCTAAGAAAATAAGAGACATTTTTAAAAAAATCTAATAAATTTAATATTTATTATTTTAAAATATAAGATTGATCTTTCTAAATTATTATAATTATTTATTATTTAATATAATATATAAGGAATTGTTCGAACAGTTGGTTTGGATGATTTTTTTAAATAAAGACCTCACTGCTAAATTAACGATTATTAGAATTAGAACCGGATAATGATTTGAATAACTTGGAAAAGGAGTATTGTTATTTCAATAGGCGGTGAGAGTTTCAGACCAGCTTTTGTATCCACAGTCGGTATCGATTTCAAAGTAAAGACTATTGTGCGTCATAACAAAGAGAAGATAAGTTCCGAATTTGGGATACTTCTAATTAAAAGAGATCTACTATCAGAGCAACTTACATGTAATCATGGAGATGCTATGGAGTTTCTTTGATGTATGATAATATTATTGAAAAATTGCATTTTGAACACCTTGATAGAAAAATGTATCACTTGTGTCGAAGAAAGGGATATTGATAATCATGAAAAGACGTAATATTTATCATAATATATAAATAATCATAGTAATATTTTTAAAATATTATTATTAGCCTTGTGGCTAATTTAAAAAGATCTTTTTCTATGTTCTCATTTTCCTTGTATTCGGATTACGGGCTTATTGGTGCATTATTGATAAGATGAATGAAGCGAGATAGCTGACGGGAAATTGATTAGCAGGTCGTTTTTAGTCGAATGCTCATCTCAGTTCGAACAGAGTCCCAGAGGCTCCATTAGGTCATGAAAAAGTGGAGATGGAGGGAAATGAATAAAAAGAGATAAATGAAAGAAAACTAATTTCATTTTTTCTATTCATTCGAAGTGACTCCATCAAGCTCAAGATTTTCAAATTAATCAATGAAAAGGAAGAGAAGATGGAGAACATCCCTGGTGGATATCGAGAGTTACAGTACAATAGTGAAAATAATAAAGTGTAAAAATTGCCTGAGCCAGAAAAAATTTTCAGAAA
Source organism: Bipalium vagum (assembly GCA_037834085.1). NCBI lineage: Eukaryota > Metazoa > Platyhelminthes > Tricladida > Geoplanidae > Bipalium > Bipalium vagum. The sequence goes on along the minus strand of JBBMKC010197165.1, from coordinate 6,644 downwards.
CCTTTTCGTCACTAAAAAGATTTTAAGGAAGTTTGAGAAGATTTTGAGGAGAGATTTTTGTGAGTAAAAGATTTTGAGAATATACTAAAGAAAACTTGGACAAATTTTTGAAGACGCCATCGGACTCAAATGAAATTTATTTTGACTTAACATTTAACCCATAAATTTCACTTTTATTTATTTTTTTAATTTATTTACTCATTTATTTTTCTAGATTAAAAAGTAATGTTAAAAACTTACAAAAAGTAAATATTTGTCAAAATGACTTAATTTAGAACCACCAGATTCATCACCATGGTCTTCTAAGTCCACAGCTTCAAGAGAGGGACAGTTGAAATGAGCTCGAGCAGCTGCCTTTGAAGATGAGTTTTCATTATGGAATTGTATATAAATTTTGCTTACTAAAACATTTGGTAAAACCAACCCTTGAAACATAATTGCACTGCTGAAATGAACCGATTCCCTCTGTCTCCAAATTTCTCGTATTATTTTATCATTCCACTTGTAATATCTATTAAAACAGAACGGTAAATAAAGATAAACTTAAAGTTTCAACAATTCCATTAAAAAAAATTAATGGAAAACCTAAAAAGTTTCCAGATAAATGGCGAAAGACTGTCGATCAAAAATGGAAATATTTGATTAAAAAAGTTTATTGGTTATATATAAAAAAAGTTATTTGTTTTTTACTTAAAAAACGGCGGAAAATTTTTAGGTTACCCATTATTATTTAATAATTAAATATTTTTAATCCTTTTGGAGAGGAAAGAGAAAAGGAATTCTACATAAAAAAAACTACTATGATAATACAGTTGATTTATTAATCTTATAACTACTTTGTAATGATTATTATTATTGTTATTATTATAATTATTATTGTGAGGATTATTAATAATATTGAAAAATCAATTCAAAATTATTTGTTGTTTAAATAATACGGTTGTCAGCAGATAAGTTGTTTTGAAATACATTTTGAAAGCGTGTTTATTTTTTATGATTTCAGACGTCAAAAGTGAAATTGCCGTAGCTAACATAGTGACCACAGCAACTACGGATCTTTTATTAATCAGATTAATGCCGGAGACATTTAGGAAAAATGACAATCTGGAAGAATTAATTCCAGACTGTGTGAGATTTATCGACGCTTCTAAAATGGACAAAAATATAAGGGAAATCATGGTAAAATCCTTATTGGACAGAGATCTCATCGATATCTATGAAAAAACGAAAAAAGAAGTCAGTGGATTCGAGGAAAGGCTTCGAAAAGCATTTGGAAAACCAAAGTCTTTAATACAAGACTTAGAAGAAGCTCTGCGATACAAGAAAGGCTCAGAAGATGCTGAGACATTCAGAAAAGAATCTTATCATATGATTTGAACGAAGAAGTCCTCAAGAAAGAATTATTGTTGCATTGTGCAGAGAATATAAATTTAAAAAGAGAGGTTAAAATGAGAAAAATAGAAGACACTTCAGAAATTATGGAAACTCTTAAGCTCTTACAGCAGGTAGACAGGGAAGTTGAGATGATTAATGTCATTAGAAGTTACAGAAGAGCAGTCATTAACGGACCTCAGCGATTAAGCTCAATGAATAATTCATTCTTGACAGGAAGAAGAAGAGAGAAGAATAACAGACAAAATATAGAATGTTAGACATGCAATCAAAAAGGACACATCAGCAGAGTATGCCCAGTGAAGAAAACCAGAAGATGTTACGCCTGAGGCAGAGAAGGACACATTAGAAGATTCTATGTGGAAGTTCATTGTAGAAGATGCAACAGAAATGGCCATGAAGAGAAAAACTGTTTTATGAAAGTAGGAAGAAAGTATGAAAGAGAACCATATATGAAATTACCCAGACAGTCAATAAAGGTAAAGAAAGAGTTATTGCAAATGGATCACATGCAATGTCCGCCCACGAAAGAGGATACTTCATTACGTGAAAGGAGCTCTTATCAATTTACTATTTTTGCAATCCTTTCAAACACTACCTTTCATATTAAGGACAGATCACAAAGTCATTACATTCTTAAGCACGTCAAAAAACCGATAACTTCACAGTTCCAGGCTTGGATAAATTATTTAAGCGGCTTAGATATGACACTAGAGCAACGACAAGCCAGTCATCTGAATGCTAGGTTAAAATGTGGAATTTGTTTACATTGCCAAATGGTGCCCGAAGAGGCAAAAACCGAAAAAATAAAGACACGGATAGTGACAATAATGACAAACGAAGATCACAAATGGCTGCATGACAGCAAAGAAATTAGACAAATAAAGGAAAGAGTTGCAAAAGGACAAGATGCAAGATTTATTGTAACAACGTCGTCCATACTAAGAACGGACGAATAAGGATACCAAGGTATAGATGTGAAGAAAGGATCGAAGAGACACATAAACAACTGTGTCATGCTGGAATAGAAAAGACGTTGAGATATGTGCAAGACAGATGGGAAATGGATGATATGAATAACAGAGTAAGAACATATGTTCAGAGTTGCAGAGTGTGTCAAAGGACAAAATCAGTGACGACAGCCATGAAAGAAGAAACAATAAGAATATATGCAAGGAAACCATTCGAGAAACGCCGTGTCGGAAGAAGTACATAGTTGGAGTTATCGACCACTTTAGCAAATACATCTCTCTAACAGCGGTGGCTAGACAGGATGAGGATTCAATATGGTATACAATTAGAGATAAATGGATACTACATTTCGGAGCACCAAAAGAAATCCACGTAGATTGTGGCAGATCATTTGAATCAAGAAAGATCAAAAACTCGCTCTTGGAAGCTGGATTTGAAATCTTCGTGTCCAGCCAGTATCACCACCAAACCAATGGAGTAATAGAAAGACAATTTCGTACGGTTCGTGAATTCTTCATTCAGAGAACCATTTTTGAACATCGTAAATCTTGAACTGACTCTCAGCATGTCCATGTGTCATTGACTGGAGCAAATATAAATCTGAAGGAGCAAGATCTGATTAATATGGCGAGTGGGTGAGTATTTCCTTAGATTATATCTTTTAACATGGTCTTGACTACTTTTGAAGTATGCTACGATACGTTTTCGTGGGGCAAAATTCTGATCCAATCAAATATTGGTTCAGCTCCATTTAGTTACATGGCAAATTGTTTTTGCATTTAACATAGATCTCATCAAATAAAACTTGCAGTTGTTAGTTTTAAAATGCAAAAGTACAATGTAGATGTTTATTGTCTTCCCAAATGAAATGATCAATTTTGAAGCGCTTAAGCCAACGCTTATAGATTGGCTGAGATGGTTTATGTTCTCCACAGACCTCGCAAGTATGCGGTACGTTTCTGCAGTAGTTTTTCCTATAATAAAATAGTGACTCATAACTCCTGGAACGCTCTTTTCCAGGAATTAATTTGTCATACTTAAATCTTACAATATTTAAAATATTAAAATTTTAATAAGATTTAAATGATTATCCTAGTAATCAATGTTTATTAAAACAAAATAAAATATACAATTTATTTTATCTTATATCATAAAAAATAAATTAAGATAATCCGCATTATTTAACTGTACACCTAATAAATGAGATTGTAAGGTTTCTTTCATAAGATCCAAGTTCTGATATTGATGATTGTCAATTAATACTAACGTTAATAGAAATATACTCATTTTCAAAACACTTACTTAAATAAATTGCATCGAAATATTGCATATCAATTATTGCTTAATCAATCTAATCTAATCAGATATCCACCTTTTATTTCGCTTCTTTTAAATAGATAATACATAATTCATGAATGAGAAGTTTTATTCAGTTCAATAATAATTTATCAATGTGAACTGAATAAAAAATGTATCTCATTAAACTATATGAAGTAGAAAGAGGTCTAATAGCAAAAAGTCATGAAGAAGTTTCAGGAAAATAACCAGAACTTGAGAAGAAATCATTCCACTTTTTAAGGGCTTGGCGTGAGGAAGAATTACATCAACATTTCAGTGACAGAGGACAACATCAAAGTACCAAAGAACGTGAAGATATTCTTTAGACCCAGAATTTTGTCTATCACAAAAATTGAAAAATTGAAAAATAAACCTCAGAAAATAATGTCCCAAGAAGAATCAAAGTTTGTTTCGTATGACGAGCTGACATGACTCACTATTGACATCTCCCCATGTTTTCTATCTAATTTTATTTATTTCAAGAAATTTGATTAGATATATGTATGATAATTTTTTTTGGATAGTTTTAATTGTTTTAGTTGTGCATTTTTATTGAAAATGAGTATAAAAGGAAAGGATATTACCCGATGTCAGTTTCTCAGACCAATCATTATCATTTTCACTTATTATTATTCATTAAAAAGTTAATTTAAAATAAGATTACATGAAAAAAATGTCTTATTTCATTTATTAATATAATAAATGGAATACATAAATTATTATGATAACCAAGAAAGTTCGTGCAGTTTTAGATATATGTGAATTTGAGTATGTATGGATAACCGTCTTTATATTTGTAAAAAGAAATATGGTTTTATAATGAAATTTCATATTTTGGCTTTATTATTTTTTGTTTATATTGATCAATTTCTATAAAAATTTATACATTTTATTCAAATCCAAAATGCTTTTGATAAAAATGTAATTAAAGCATGTTTGCTTTATGAATTCAAACTTGGGTATAACGTTTCAGAAGCATGTCTTAGGATATAACTAGCGTTTGGGAATGATATCTTAAAGGAGAGAACATCTCAAAAATCGTTTGCAAAATTTTTGAACGGTGATGAGTCATTTGAAAATGCATTACTCTCTTGTAGACCATCAAACATCAATAACGAAGGGTTAAAAACATTATTGAAGAAAATAACAAACTTTCATGTCTAAAGTTAGCCAATATGTTTAATGTAAGTGACGAAATATGTCGCACACATTTGCTTGCAATTGGGAAATCATGGAAACTGGCTAAGAAGGTCTCATAGTCATCAAGCCCATGGTGTAAGACATTTTTGAACTTCAGCGTTACCTGTTATCAAATTAATAGCAAGCGAAGTTATCATTGGTTGTCAAAAATTATCAAAAAATCCCATACCACACACCCCAAGAACAACTATTCATTTTTCTAAGATTAGGCTTTACGTATGGTGGAATGTAACAGGTATCATTCTCTAAGAGTTTTTCGACAAGTATTAAAGCGACAATATTGATTTGCATTTAAAATAACTTGATAAAGTAAAAGATTTGTTACTTCAACGAAAACCAGGTGTAATCAATAGAAATAAATTAATGTTAAACAATAATGCCAGAATGTATCGCGCGGAGCTCACAGAAAAAATTGAAATATTTAGCACACCCACCATATTTTCCTGATATTTTTCCTACAGCGTATCTTTCTTTTATTCAACATGGAAAATAATTTTCGAAACAAGTAATTCAAAAAAATAGAAATGGAGCTTCAAAGAACTGTAATTTCTATAAAGATGGTAATTTTAAACATGTTTCTCATTGAAAAATTGTTATTGAATTCAATGGCAATTGTTTTAATGAACAAAATTTAATTTAGGTTAATTTATTAGTCTTTATTTGATTTTTAATATAATCATACAAAAACCTATACGAACTTTCTTGATTAACCTGACAATCATTCAAATATCGAAAAAGTATCACTAACTGTCTTTTTCCATAAGTTTTGTGTTTTGGCCAGCCAAAATTATCTCTTGGAACTATTGGTGTTCCATTATCAAATCTATAGAATGCATATCTGTCCACTGATAAGCCCTATAATTATCCATTGAGATTTTTAATAATGATATTATAATATATATATTAGAAAAATAAAATATTCAAAATTATTTAAGCTATTTAATTCACAACTTTTTTAATATACATAAGACTAGAGTTTGTCAAAAGTCTTCCAATAATGCTACCTATATCTTACAGTGCGCTTAAAATGTCTGTTCACCCTCTATAAAAATACAAAAATATGATATATAATTCGATTTAGTTAAAAATAGTTGTTTAAATATTTAGTTATTGATAAATTATTTAAATAATGTAGGTTTTTAAATGATGTGTAAAATAATATGTAACTACATGGTTTTAGAGCAATATCATGTCTAGAAATTTAACAGAATCTCAAAGAAATTCCGTCATGTTACGGAATAGTGGAAAATCTTTGGACAGAAATGGCTTGTGAAGACTGAGAAAAGTACAGCAAGACTGACAAAACGCCGCATGCAATATGTTTGGAAGAAATATCTGAAACCAGGATCCGTTTTATCCCAAGCTTCAAAGACGCATTTGAAAAGCTAGTCGCTTATTAGCTGTTCATAATATTATCCGTGTATTCTGTTTAAAATGTATCTGTCAATAGCGTCCAATGAATGGTTAATTTTCAAATGAGGTTGAAGACTTTTCGTGTCATGTTTAATTCTCTTACTTTGATTATTAATGAATTCCAACAGAAGATGTTTCATAAATTTTCCGAATTATTATCTTGGTATGATGGATATGAGGAACCCAAATTCGATGAGTGAAGTATCTATCATATTTTCAATTCTTGTTGTCTTTAATAGATTGCCATTAATTATTATCTTAATAATAATAATAATAATAATAATAATAATAATAATAATAATAATAATAATAATAATAATAATAATAAT